>SJYC01141530.1:0-60251 GCA_006408675.1 Madoqua kirkii
CCCATCTGCTAACCTAGCACCGTGCTGGGTGTGGTGGTGATGAGTCAGCCACAGAGAGGGTTTCCATGTGGCTTCAGGGGCACCTGGGGGACTGCAGTACAGCCTTCGTGGGCTTCACCGAGAGCCATGCTGGTTATTGGGCATGACTTGCACTAAAACTGATCTCTGACATGTATGCCCCCAAGGAGGAAAACAGGTTAAAGAGCAATGACTAATCACAGCAGCACATTGGAGATGCACAGGCTTGTGAAAGCATCCAGGTGCACCTTAAAATATCAGAGACTGAGAAACATTACTAAGAGTGACTGGCAGAAGAACCCTCGAAAAGAACTGGTGCGCTTATCCTCGGGGTCAGCGAGGGAATCAGGAGCCTATTTTAAGAAGAGGGACAGTTTCTCAATCTGGTACTTCTAATTCAGCTCTGGTCTGCGGAGAGGTCGCTTTAGTCCCTGCTGTGCCAATGGCACCCCACTCCTGTACTCTTGCCTGGAGAATCCCATGGACAGAGGAGCCTGGCAGGCTGCAGTCCATGGGGTCGCTAAGAGTCAGACACGACTGAGCAACTCCACTTTCACTTTTCATTTTCATGCATTGGAGAAGGAAACCCACTCCAGTGTTCTTGCCTGGAGAATCCCAGGGACAGGGGAGCCTGGTGGGCCACAATCTATGGGGTCGCACAGAGTCGGACACTACTGAAGTGACTTAGCAGCAGCAGCAGTGCAGTGTGAGAGGGACAGAGAGGACTATCCAGAGATTGGGCGCACCCATCCACAAACACCTACCCCTCTCAACAGCCAACGTCCATACTCGACGTGGGAACACCAAGCAAAGACCAGACAGTGCTCTTCTAAGAGGAAGAGAAAGGGAACAGCAAGGTCAAACCAACATTCCTCAGAGGAGAGATGCTGGGGTCTAGAGGCACCACGTGGACAGGGGCCGGACCATTCGGAGAGGACAGGCCACAGAAGGAGTTCAGTTTTATTCTGATGGCAAAGGTAAGTCAAGAGTGGGGCTGCTGGGGTTTTACAAGAAAGAAGGTGGCAATTACTCCTGAACTTTGGAAAAATGACTACGGCTGATGTGCTGGGAATGGGAGGGACAGGAGCAAGATTGGAAAGGAAAGAGCCGACCGGCTGAGTCTCACACAGACAGAACTTCTCTCTAAGTATTTCTCGTGTGGCTGGATCCACTTCCTCCTCTAGGATCACAGTTCGTATTTAAAGCTTCCTCCAGAAGTAGCTTTCCCCCGTTGACACCCGCTCAGGAACTCGTATTTAGGCTTCCTCTTTTTCTCCTCCCTCCTCCACACCCACTCACGACCTCAGCAGAGGGCATTGAGATGCCCAGTTGGACTCAGGAGATCACACCCCGGCCAGGCCCACCTCTGCAGCAGTCCTTAAACCCATCCCCTTGGCGCTGGCCTGACCTCAGGATCTGCACCATGTCCTGGGCAGGGGGAGGAATTCTTCTAAACTATGAATCCGATCGTGGCACTCTCTCGCCTTAGAACTTAGAATAACAAGCAGGCTGACTCTTTCAGTGACTGTGAAAACCCTCTTTGCCTTACTCCAGGGCTTCCGCAGGCTCCCTTCTGCAGCACGATGACCTGCTCGCTCCGATCTCTCACTGGACGTTCCTGGCAGTCCAGGCCCACGGTGCCCAGTCATACGTAGCACCTGCTGGCCTCTGTTTGACTCTGGAGATGCCAACTCCACTAGCTACAGCTCTCGTCCTCAATAACACTTTTGCCTTTTCTTCTCCATCTCAACATACTACAAACACAGGCTCAACCTTTATGCTTGAGTTTTATCATCTCTTCTTTGAAACCTGCTCCTTCCTGCTGAGAACCAATCTCTCTGCAGTGCTGTGAGAGCACTTAGCAGAAGGACTTCTTCCTTACATTTCTATCTCCAACAAATGGAGCTATCAATCTTTCAGGACGCTACACACATACTCATTGTCTTTCCCCACTGCAGAGCCAGCTTCCTGCCCTAGGAATGCATGGGACCTGGAGACCAAGGTTTTCACAGTGCACAGATGGAACCCCACCCAGGATCCTGGTAGGGTTACCTGGAAGCTAACGCTTACCCCACTCTCAGACCTCTCGGGCTCCCAGCTTCCTCACCTGTAAACTTGGAAGACTGGCCACTCCGCAGCTTCTCTTGGCTCTAGTTTTCTGAAAACAAACCATTTTCAAGTCCTAGGGACCTACCTACCGCTTCAACTCTCTTAGCATATTAGGTTTGGTTTTAAAGGAAAAACACCTTAATTTTTTTGGACACCTTAATTTTTAAAAAGGAAGTAACCCTAGGAAGGACCTTACATTTAAGACCTCTATGCGATTAAAAAGATCAGCCATGGCTTTGGTCTCAGATTCTAATTCCAGTCATTTCTGTGTCACTTTTTTGTGTTCTCTGTCCTTCAAGAAATGTTTAGAAAAGTTCATTTTGAATTCTGTGTTCAAAGACTCTATCGATCATATAAAATAAGCATACTTAGTGCCTGTTAAAAAAATAATTTACTTAACTATTGGCTGTGCTGGGTCTTTGTTGCTGTGGGGACTTCTCTCTAGTTGTGGTGAACAGGCTTCTCCTTGCGGTGGCTTCTCTCGTTGTGACTTTTTAAAGACGAAGGAACTGATTCAGAGCAAGTGTCCAGGGCCAAAAGTCTGGGAAATGGCAAAACCAGACTTTTCACCTTGAAAGTCTAACCCCCAATGTCTGTGTTCTTTCTGCCACATCAGACTGCCTCTCCAGTTAAAAGATATGTTTTATTCTGCTTCTTATTATCCTCAGCTATATCACACACTAAGCTTTCTATAGGTGGCTCAAGGGCCCAGCTTCTGAGAAAAGAAGTTCTAAGGGGAGACAAGCTCTAAGCCACTGATGATGTCCCCAGCTCAGCTGAGTTTAGAACTCTCGTGTCCTCTCCAAAAGAAACCTCAGAGCTGCTGACCGTAGATCTGGTCATTGTTAACAAATGGATTTTACAAAGAAAGACTGGCCTGATTTGACAGTGGAGATCAAGAAACCCCAACTCCACACCTGCATGAAGATGACACTGGAAATGAAGGACCACTTCTTGTGAACAAACAATGAAACGGATTCGAGCGGCATTTCCCAGACGGAGGTCCGTAGACAACTATTTCTGAGACGCTGGAAAAGTATTCTGGGGGAAAAAGAGGCCGCAAATTTGAGAAACACTATGTGCTAATTACCATGTGTTAATTAACTATACCTTTCTTTTGGATCCCCAAGGCACACAATATCAAAGGCATCAAAGGCTGGGATACTTTGTGTGAGTCTTATTAGTAAACCCATTTTATTACAAAAATTCACTTCAAAATTTCAAATTATTAACCATGACAGTTATACAACAACACAAAACTGTGTGGAAAAAAACATCTTGGGATAGAGTAGAGCTTTAGTGCCTAAGCACAGGAGAACACTGTCCTTATTACAAACGTAACACACGACGCAGTGCTTTGAACCACGTAGCAGTCTACTCACCAACACGCCACAGATGTAGCTGATGGCCACACTGGACTGAAACTGAGCTAAAGACACACCTTCCGGGACTTGCCAGGTCAACCCTGGAGTGGAAGACTGGGACACTTTAAGGAACATGGTTAACTTTATAACCCAGCAATTCTCCATTAAAATAACTTAAATAATTAAAATCAGAAATTTTTTGTGCACACTTACAGAGTACTTATTGGGACATCAATACAGAAAACTCCATATTAAAAAAAAAAGTTAAGCCTCAAAAAATACATGTATATATATTTTTTGTATTTGTATATGCAGATGAAGTAAGAGGTCTAAAAACAGACAGATGCTATTAGGGAAAAGCCAAGGAAAAAAAAATTACTGACTACATGATCTGGGCCAGTTACTCAATCCAGGTGTGCCTCAGTTTCCCCACCTGTGATCCACCTTGCAGAGTTATGTGGATTGAGTAACCATGTAGAGGAAGTGTTCAGAATGGCTTGGAGCAGAAGCAATATCAACAAATGTTAGCTAGAATTTGCAAGTGTGGATACTTGGGTTTATTTTTTCTAAGGTTCCTAAGAGGTATGTAGTTAGCAAGCAAGATGTGTATAAGAGACAGCCACACTGGACTGAAACTGAGCTAAAGACACACCTTCCGGGACTTGCCAGGTCAACCCTGGAGTGGAAGACTGGGACACTTTAAGGAACATGGTTAACTTTATAACCCAGCAATTCTCCATTAAAATAACTTAAATAATTAAAATCAGAAATTTTTTGTGCACACTTACAGAGTACTTATTGGGACATCAATACAGAAAACTCCATATTAAAAAAAAAAGTTAAGCCTCAAAAAATACATGTATATATATTTTTTGTATTTGTATATGCAGATGAAGTAAGAGGTCTAAAAACAGACAGATGCTATTAGGGAAAAGCCAAGGAAAAAAAAAACACAAAAACCCAAGATTAAAACCAGACTAAAACAGAAAATCCATGCTAAAAGAACTAAGAAGTAAAAATAATCCCAAAAACAAGAAGAGGAAAAATCGTTGACATCCATAGGACATAATTACTATGTGGAATTCTTATTTTGCTGCTATTGTGATCCAGAAGAATGAGGACAAAAGATATTAACATAAGGAAATAATAACAGTAAACCTATGCAAAATTATCATAACGGTAATTTTTAAATTACAAGTAAAAGTGAAGGGGTTTTCTATCCTTATAAAGATGTTGAAAAAAAAAAAAGAAACATTAATAAAAACAATGAAAGGATAGGCTTCAGTGAAACAGTCCCAACTGATAACCAGGACAAAGTGTATTATTCCAAGTCACAAAACTGCTCTTACACTTGACATAGCAACTCCATTCTTAACAATTACTATCAAAACGACCACCATCCCCTCAAGAACAAATAAACAGAAGATAGTATAAAACTCATCACCAGGTTTTACAGTATAAGAAACTAGAAATAACCTAAGTTTAACAACAAGGAAATGACAAAGTAAAATATGAAACAAAGAGAAGGGCTTATATGGTCACTGAAAAGTATGTCTGTAACAATTAGAAAGAACAAAGGATAAGGTCTACCATTTATTGATCTCCATTGTGTGAGATATGCAAATAATATGAAATTCCATATTTTATAATGTAAAATTGCAGATATTATAAAGAAGTGAATTATCTAGAAATATAAAGTTTAGAAAGGTTCATAGGTTTAAAAGCTGTTGTTACCTTGGACTGTTATGATTAGGAGCTTTCTTTTAAAATAAGTTAAGTTGTGCAATATCATAAGGCTGAGGTAGTACTTCAAATTCTAAGCCTTTTAACAGTCTTGTAATACATTTGATGTCTGCTTTTCCATCAGCAATTGCAAGAAATCCAGCAAGATGCTAACTTTCATCGAAAACAAGGGAGAAATAGTACACACTCTCAGTAATTTCCTTGTTGCCTTGAAAACTGTACATTTAAAAAATTAGTAGAATATTGTGTTTCAAGAGCTCCTGTCTGGGGCCAAAAAGAAAACTGTAATCATAGCAATTACCTTGTGAACCTCTAATTTCTGTTGTAGTTCTAAAGTCGGAGGAGCATACCCACCCACAAGCACCATGGCGCTTTCATCTTGAAGCAATTTCAGCTCCATTCTTAGGGAAATAATAATTATAGGTACAACAAGGTATTTAAAGACCAAAAAAAAAAAGTCATGAAAACACCATTTTCCATGTTATAACATAATGAGAGTTCATTAAAAGACTTAAAATTTAGACTGCAAAGGAGTTTCCTGAGTCATGTCTTTTCAGGATCCTGAGAATTTATCAGGAACCTACCTCATAAAAGAACAAGAGTTTTCACTGGTGAACAGTAACCATGGAGTTACTGGGCCTTTTAAATTCCTACCAGTTCTGAGGTTCTATAATGACCTACTAAACCATGGGCCTGTGTCTTGACCCAATGATTCAAGATACGCTGGTGCTGATTCAGTCATTTAGACTTTGTTGTTGTTCAGTCGCTCAGTCGTGTCCACTCTTTGCGACCCCATGGACTGCAGCACTCCAGGATTCCCTGTCCTTCACTATCTCCCAGAGGTTGCTCAGACTCATGTCCACTGAGTCAGTGATGCCATCCAGCCATTTCATCCTCTGTCATCCCCTTTCTCCTCCTGCCTTCAATCTTTCCCAGCATCAGGGTCTTTTAGGCTTAATCACATAATTTTATCTAAAGTGGAGACTGCTGACTAGGTGCTGGGAAACACGGTGGTTAAGAGGACAGAATTTCAAGCCAGATGGCCTGGAGTCAAATTCTAGCTCCACTACTTACTGACTACATGATCTGGGCCAGTTACTCAATCCAGGTGTGCCTCAGTTTCCCCACCTGTGATCCACCTTGCAGAGTTATGTGGATTGAGTAACCATGTAGAGGAAGTGTTCAGAATGGCTTGGAGCAGAAGCAATATCAACAAATGTTAGCTAGAATTTGCAAGTGTGGATACTTGGGTTTATTTTTTCTAAGGTTCCTAAGAGGTATGTAGTTAGCAAGCATAATTTTTATACTGCTGGTGGTGCTACTACAGAAACTTCCCTGGTGTTCAGTGGTAAAGAATCTTCCTGTCGATGCAGAAGACACGGTTACAGTCCCTGATCCGGGAAGATCCCACATGCCAAGGCGCGACTAAGCTCGTGTGCCACACTACCGCGCCTGTGCTCTAGAGCCAGGGAGCCGCGGCAAGAGAAACCAGTGCAATGAGAAGCCCATGTTCTGCACCTAGAGCGAGCCCCTGCTTGCTGCCACCTGGGAAAAGCCCGAGCAGCAACAAAGATCCAGCACAACCAAAAATAAACTTTATTTAAAAAAAAAAAAGGAGGACAAGAAAAGGGAGAGGCTGATGTAAAACTTTCCACGCAGGTCATTTCTTTAGATCGGTGACCTCCCTACAAGGCACACAGGAGGGTCCACTTTGGCATGGGAGGAAAAACAGAACTCTTATACTATTTCGTGTTAGATAATTACACAGTATTAGTACAAAAGAGTATGTATAGATGTATATACATATACATGCATATGGCATGCACGCATTAAAAGGTTTTACAAATGAGATGCACAGAAGTTTGGAAACCGCTGCTCTGTTAATGGACATGAAGATTTTACTTCTGTTAAGTGGAACTGTGGGGAAATGAGGAGTTAGGATGACAGTGTGGCCCAGGGCTGTCTGCTGTCTGCACATGGAGAGTAGACAGCACTGTTCAATGCTTAAAAGAACGATGGCAGAAATGCTGGTGGGTTTCTCACAAGTAGGGTCAACCAGTCTAATAACTTAGCTTAGAACTCAGAGGGGCAGCGATAGGTACTAGTTTGATTTCAAAATAAAATAATACCCTTTTATCTAGTTTCTTGTCACTTTTACTATCTTGCATCTGATTTCTCCAGCTGCCCAGATATTATCATAGTCTTTCCTAAGGGGCTTCCCTGGTGGCTCAGAGGTTAAAGCGTCTGCCTCCAATGCAGGAGACCCGGGTTCGATTCCTGGGTCGGGAAGATCCCCTGGAGAAGGAAATGGTAACCCACTCCAGTACTCTTGCCTAGAGAATCCCATGGACAGAGAAGCCTGGTACGCTACAGTCCACAGGGTCGCAAAGAGTCGGACATGACTGAGCGACTTCACTCACTCTTCCTAAGGGAATGAATGAAGGCTCAGGGAGAGCCTAGAGAGACTAGGGGAGTTTTTCTTAACTCACCTGGGTAATAAAAGGAGTCTTAAAACTCAAGTCTCACAAATCAGAATACAGTGTTAAAAAATGATTCTGTTCACAAGTGTGCTGTATATTTACTGCCAAAAGTGCGTGAAAGTGGATACTTCTTCTTGGTCTTCTGCTTCCTACCACAAGGCACTCAGGAAAAAGGTTTACTGGCCAAAAAAAAAAAAAAACCATCAGAAAAATCTGCGTTTGTTTTTAATGTAATACTGAGCAAACTAGAAATATAAATTCAAAACTTTAATTCTGCAACTCTAAAACACTATTTTCTTTTATCTTGACTTGCCATCTTTATTCACATTTTATGATTTCTAGGTAACTAATCGACATTACATACAACCTGTATTCTGCTTTTTTCACTTAATACTATACTGCAAATACTGCTGCTTATTTTTCCTGCACAAGCACAGCCACTATTACTTCGGCATTCCATCCCTCTCACATATCATCTACATATCACATATCACCTACACGTTGCTCTTGTTGAAAGCCAACTTAATGGCCGGCTTTTTCACTTTTTGTAAATAAAGGTATTTAAGACTTAATGTTCCAGCACAGCTGTCAAATAATCAAGTTGTTTTTAATAAGGATAATTTTAAGTTGTGTATATTTTAAACATGCTCATGAAGTACTAGCAGGCATTAATGATATCTTTTAGTATCTGAATAATTCTCATGCCCCCAAGGCACAACACTCAAAAAAGGTCTTTAAGTTTCTGACTTCTAAAAAGCTGTCACATACCAGAAATGTCATAAAGATCTAACTAATCCTCTTGCAAATTACAAAAGAGTGCAATTTAGGATAGTGGTTAACTCAAAAAGGCAGGCCTCTTAAAAGGGGTCAGTGGCTAATGTGGAATGCTCCCCATGCCCCTGCCCCCCAGCCAGTAACTGTTTAAGTCACCCTTTCAAATGAAGCTCCCTCCGAATGGCCAGTTCGGATGGAAGTCTTATTATAAGGAGAATGTGCACAGATCTCAGGACCCGCTGATTCAATATTCCTTGAGGAAAACAGGGCTGAGGTAACATAATTTGCTCTGAACTATAAATGAATATTATGCTCCACTGGCAGCTGTTTCCAAAAAGGTAAATCTTTCTGTTTATGGGAGTTGAAGTTTTCTGTAAATCAAATCTTTGATAGTAAACCTTATTCCCTCAAAGATGTACACATTAACATTTTAGAGACGCTTTCCTCAAACAGGCCTCCAGTCTTGTTGTTACCTTCGTCGGGGAGTGTCCTTTTATAATGTAAATGACACCCTCCCACACTCACAACCAGCTTATCTGAAATGAAGAAGCATCTATGGAACATTTGGAAAACAACTTCAATCTCCAGGCTATGAATTCATTAGCTTGACAAACATCTGGTGGGAACAATATCCCAGTCGGGGAATACAGAGACGGTCCCTGACCTCAGGGATCATGAAGGATTACTCCAATCATGTTTATTAGGTAGCTGGATGTAAAATGTTTTGAACCATGAATGCTTCCCTATAATATAACATTTGGGGATAAGTACGCCACCGCAAAAATGTATTTACCCAGAAGTGAAGTATGTAGTAAATTTTAGAAAATGTTTAAGGAAAAAATATAGCTTGAAGCCAGGAATGAAAAAAAACATTCACTCTCTTTGATAAATACATATCGAAGCTTTTATTAAATCACATTTTGTGGACTGAGTTATCTTGTAAAGGGAGAGGACAAATTTCCCTTGAATGATTCTTTAATAAGCTGTTGGGAATAAACTTAAAGGGATACTAATGGTTTAAGAAGTGGTTTCCATTTCAAATACCAACATTAAAAAAAAAAAAGAAAGAAAATGGCGTGCTAAGGCTCTAAGAAAGCATCAGCTTATCATCAGTAATTTCATAAAAATGAAGATGTTTTCCAAATGTCTGTGCTGATTGTGTGGGAAAGCAACATGTTCAAAGGCCACTTCTTGGGAGCCTGAGTGATCCCAGGGCTGTAACTATAATGGGGCCCCCCAATCCCTTTTAAATACATTCTGGCTTCGAACGTACAGTGCAGAGTGGCGTTTTACTATCTAGGTGCCCTAGAGATCCTCCAAATGACTTCACTTCTCGAAACGGAACAAACAGTGCCCTTCTTATCCTTCTTATCCAACGACGAGGCATGCCATCAACTCACAAGTGGTTCAGCCCAGGCCTCCTCACACCACAACACTGACAAACAGCTCAGCTGGCGTGTCACACAACCCAGCTTTGGGGAAACAGTACTTCAAGATGAGTATTTATTTCATTCCACGAGCTTTTGTTTGACGGATAGAAGTGTGGAGAAACACATGGTTTTAGAGCTTTCACATAGTTAGAATACGCTTCAGAGAACTACTCACTTAGATCAGCATTTCCAAAATGTCATGCCCGACTAGTCCAATCAATGCTTTGAGAAAGGGGGAGACTCGTTCAAAACTAGGAAAGGAGTATATCGAGGCTATATATTGTCATTCTGCTTATTTAACTTATATGCAGAGTATATCATGCAAAATGCCAGACTGGATGAATCACAAGCTGGAATCAAGACTGCTGGGAGAAATATAAAAAACCTCAGATGACACCACTCTAATTGCAGAAAGTGAAGAGGAACTAAGGCGCCTCTTGATGAAGGTGAAAGAGGAGAGTGATAAAGCCGACTTGAAGCTCAATATTCAAAAAACTAACATCATGGCATCCAGTCCCATCACTTCATGGCAAGTAGATGGAAACAATGCAAACAGTGACAGATTTTATTTCTTTAGGATCCAAAATCACTGCGGACAGTGACTGCAGCCATGAAATTACAAGACACTTGCTCCTTGGAAGGAAGCTATGACAAACCTAGACAGTACATTAAAAAGCAGAGACATCACTTTGCTGAGAAAAGGTCCATCTAGTCAAAGTTATGGTTTTTTTCCAGTAGTCACGTGCAGATGTGAGAACTCGACCATAAAGATGGCTGAGTGTCTAAGAACTGATGCTTTCCAACTGTGGTGCTGGAGAAGACTCTTGAGAGTCCCTTGGACTGCACGGAGCTCAAACCAATCAATCCTAATGGAAATCCACCCTTTAATATTCATTGGAAGGACTGATGCTGAAGCTCCAATACTTTGGCCACCTGATGCAGAGAGCCGACTCACTGGAAAAAGACCCTGATGCTGGGGAAGACTTGAAGGCAAAGGAGAAGGGGGAGGCAGAGGATGAGATGGTTAGGTCGTATCACCAATGCAATGGACATGAATTTGAGCAAACTCCGAGAGATAGTGGAGGACAGGGGAGCCTGATGGGCTATATTCATGGGGCCGCAGAGTTGGGCATGACTTCGAGACATAACAACAACAGCCAGCAGGTCTGGCTCCACACTACACCCTCTTCTGAAGATCCAAAGAGCATGCATCTATTAAATGTTTGTGAGCTTCCTGTTTCTTTGACTTTGGTTAATACAGGATTCCCCAAACTCATTGGCCTCACAAAAACACACTTCCTGCCTCTGTCTTTCAGAATTAGTTCTCCACATGATACAGTTTGGGCTACCACACTTGGACCATAATATTTCAAGAAAAAAAAAAATCTGTTCTAATTTATATCAGAGAAAGCAAATAGGGAGCTCAGAGTCTAAATTCAACTTGAAAAATATCATTTGTAAACTTCTGAATATAGCTTCCACACATTTTTAAAAGTTCAGTTCAGTCGCTCAGTCATGTCTGACTCTGTGACCCCATGGACTGCAGCACGCCAGGCTTCCCTGTCCATCACCAACTCCTGGAGCTTACTCAAACTCATGTCCATCAAGCCAGTGATGCCATAGAATCGGTTTTAAAACCTGGGAGATTTAAGATAAAAATTCTGAAGCCTAACCTTCCCTATAAAATGCCTTCGTGGAGCTGACGGCCCCTTTCCCCAGGAATGCCCATCAGGAGGAGGGCCAGTCTGCGGTCTCCAGCTGCCACTGAATCACCAGGTCTGTGCCAGTCACGCAAGCCTGGCCCTGGTTTCACAAGGGGTCCTATGAATCCCACCCCTGTTCTGGGCAATGGCTCCATGATGAAGCCATCAGGGCAGGATTGGGATGCAGGAAGAGGAGGTCACTGCTGACCTGCCCATCCCGCCAGTCCACCTCCCTTACAAAGGTTTGCCCAGGACGATGCCTGTTTATAAGCACTGCCTTGGCATAACAAGTAACAGAGCCACCCTCACCCTTGTCTCATTCTGGATAAGGTACACAGCCACCGGAGCTGTGAAGTCCTCCCAGACACTCACCTCCACGTCCTCAAGTCCCACGGATGCATTTTACCACCTGAGTCTGCCCTTCAGTACTTCCCAATTGCTTCATGTGAGCCTTACAGAAATCAGACTGACATCAGAGCCTAGGTGAGTTGGGTCTGATTCTGGGCTCTGCCACTGAATGGCTTCGTTGCATACAGACAAGTCTTCTCAGCCTCTCGATTCAGACCTGCATCACCCTATTTCAGAGTTCACGGGAAGATCAGGGATGCAGCAAGTGCTTGATAAACAGCAGGGGTTCAATAGCTAGTACTTCTAGTTCTGAGAATATAACTCCCTGGAATTATGTCATTCAAATCCAATGGTTTTGGGTTTTCATGGCAGATACTATACATAATACATGACTGCTGACTGATTTGATTTTTTCCTCAAAAAAAGAAAAGCATCAGGAACTGCCATTTTGTCAATTCTCATGTTTCTTTAATTTTGCCAATTTGGGGTTAACTGATATGGGGACATTTTCCTTATTTGTCCCCATCAATTTAAAAAATAAATTCTGGAAGGGCATCTGTCCATTTACTTATGGAAAAAATATTTTTTTTAATGTTTTGAAGGCTAGGAGGAAGAAGAAAGAAAAAAATTCTCCCCACAGAGTATGGTTCACAAAATTCATGACCTGAGGTGATTTAAGAACTAACAATCTGCCTGTAATTTAGAGAAATGAAGTGATGACTCATGCACTAAGATGAACTGGCTTTTTTTTTTCCTCCTCTATGCCTTGGGATTACTAAATATCAGAGAAATTTCCCTGGGGATTTTCCCCCAAGTCTTTATTTGTTCCCAAAGAGCTTCAAACATTCTCCTGTTTTCCACTCCTTTTAAATTTGTCTCCTTTCAATCCAGCTAATAACTGAAGCCATTTCTCACGCGTTCTCACCATGGAAAGAAAATCTAAAAGCGGACGCTTAATGTTTAAAATTCACTTTCAACCCTTGCCAGACCTCTTTTGTGAGACAACATGGGGATTGCCCTGGACGCAAGGCCTCCCCTGCCCTCTGGACTTTTCTCTCCAAGTCTGAGACTAATATTCAAGAAGCAGATGGGGTAAAGCAAAACAAGAGAGCAGGGCTCAGATCCAGAAAGTGCCTCTTTTGGGCTGGCTATGACTATACAAAAAGTTTCAAGCAAAATTAGCATAAATTAGAAGCGCTGCTTTTAAAGTCGAACCTAGGGAGCATCATTATCTTGTCATGCCCGCTTGCTAATTAGCGACGCCACATTGCCTCACATCACATTTTAGTTTCTTACAATGGACAGGGACGGGGAAGCAGGCTGGGACGTATTTGCATCACCACGTCTTCACCTGAGAAACTATTACGCAAGGCTGCATTAGAGCTGAGTGCAGCGGACCTCAAACAGGGCAAGAGTTCCAAGACAAGTGAATTGCATGCATTCAGCTACTTCTTGGGTGAGGCTTAAGAAATATTAAGGCTTTCAAATTAATTGCATTTATCTCTTAGCCACTGGCTCTACTATAAAAAACACCTTAAGTAGTGATTCTGCTCTTCTTTAAACATTTTTGGGATAATGAATAATGGATATGTTACAATTCCCTTTTTTTTCTGAAAGGGAAGAAAAAAGGCCAGCCAACATTGTTCATTTAGATGCTGTCCAGTTATAGGAAAAAAACCAAGAATCCATATTTCCTTTTCAGTCAGTAGGTGTTCTGAATGTTTGTTATTTCTGTGACACTAAAAGGTCTTTACTCTCAAGTGTAATGATGACTTAATTACATCAGTAAAATCGGAGAGTGTGTGGCCTCTGCCACAGGAATAGATCCCGCAGTAGTCTCTTCCTGCGAATTCACTGACCACTCTTTGTTCCAAATGGGCTGTCCCTCTCGCTGGGCTACAGGGGCAGGGGCGCTGGGCGAGCAGGCGTTGGCCTCCTTCCTGGGCATTCGCGGCAGTTCCGCGAGGTGTGTTGGTCACTCGGTCACATCTGACTCTGCCATCCCGTGGACTGTGGCCCGCCAGACTCCTCTATCCAAGGAATTCTCCAGGCAAGAATGCTGGAGGCAGCTGCCATTTCCTTCTCCAGGCCATCTTTCCGACCCAGGGATCGAACCGGTTCTCCTGCACTGCAGGCGGATTCTTTACCATCGGAGCCACCACAGAGGCCCTGAGGTTCAGCTAAACTCTGTCCTAGAAACGTTTCTGCCATTTTTCTCTATTTCTAACAGTCATAAAAGCTCACCCGTTTCACAGAACTGTAGAGCTGGGAAGACCTTAAAGAGATTACGTATTTTCTGTACTGCTAAAGTTTTATTTTTTAAAACTGAGGGATAGTTAATTTACAATGTTGTGTTAGTTTCAAGAGTATAGCAAAGTGACTCAGCTATACATGTATATGTACATATATTCTTTTTTCAGATGCTTTTCCATAATAGGTTATTATGTGATAAGGAGTATAATTCCCTGTGCTATTCCCAGTAGGTTCTGGTTGTTCACCTATTTTATCTAGAGTAGTGTGTATATGTTTGTCCCAAACTCTTAATTATCCCCAAACCCACTCTAGTATTTTTGCCTGGAGAATCCCATGGACAGAGGAGCCGGGGGGTTACAGTAAATGGGGTCACAAAGAGTTGGACACGACGGAGCAACTAAGCACAGCACCGCCACATTTTATTTTAAAACAAAGGCAAACCCTGTAATCCTGAGACATTAAACGGCTTGCCCAAGTTCACAGAGGACAGTTTAGTACCAGGAATAAGCCCACACCTGTCTCCCACTTCTGTGGCTTTTCCCTGTACCAAGATGCAACTGGAGTTCCAGACTGGCCCGAGGATAGTGCTCGTGGTCCCCAGCTGGAAACCTGGTGGGTGTGAGGGGAGTCACTGGGATGACCCCATGGCTGCAGGAAACATGGGCCAAACAGGCCTCTGAGGGGTCCCACTGGGTCCCTGTGTGCTAAACCCCACGGTCTCCTCCAGCCAGTGGACTGGACCATAGTAGAGGTATGACAGGGCAAACCCCCTTCCCCCAAACTGGATGAACATGGAGTCTCTTTCCAGGGCACTGAAGATCTGTGGGGGGAAACAGACTTTTACATTAAGACAAACTATATCATGGAGCACAAAGGCAAATTTGCTTTTCCCCCACTCAAGATAAAACACAGCACTTCCAGGAAACGTCCAGATCTTGTAGGGTCTCCCACTCCTCAAGGAACCTCAGCAGAAACATACTCCACAATGACTCAATTACATGCATTCAGAAAGTGGGGAGTAGCAGAGGAATTACTAGTTAGGAGTATCAGAGCGTCATGACTTCCCTGGCGTTCCAGTGGGTAGCACTCTGAGCTTCCACTGCATGGGGCACAGGTTTGATTGCTGGTCAGGAAACTAAGATGCCACATACCACATGCCATGGCCCAGAAAAAAAGTGTGTGCATGCTTCTACGCTCATCAACCCACTGTGAGGAGGCCAGGCCATGGAAACCAAGGAAGATATTAAAGAATCGGCTAATCCCTCAGATCCTGCAGCCTTGCTTATTCCAAGATCTCAGCAGCTCACAACAGAGCCTGGCATTTATAAAATCTGTGTGTGTGTGTGTATGTGTGTAGGCATATGTGTGCTCATGACATCATAGCCCATAAATGTAAGCCAACCACTTCATCTGGTGCTCGAATGAACAGAGTACACTGAAAGGGAAATGTGTGACTGCTGATGTGTTGGCCACAAACACAGAATCTTCCTAAGAAATTCTCAAGTGTATTCCTGTCTTTTTGCCTCTTTCTCCTAGTTAATGATAAACCAGCATAAAATTCAACCCTTCTTCCAGGAAGTGAGCCTGAGAAGGAGGCGTAGACGGGCGAGATGCCTGAGAAATCCTGGGATGGGGTTCTATGCCAGCAGTGGGGGCTGGGGTAGGTTTGGAGGATCCTGGAGCATCTCTGATTGTGTGGGAAATAACTGCCAAGGAAACCTATACTTTGGTCTGAATCAGAGGCTGGTAACTCCTCATGCAGAAGTACCTAGGGTGCCCATATATTAATAGTTGATGTGGAGTAAGACTCTCTGATACACAATAAAATCTCAAAGGTTCACGTAAACGGTGTTATGTGGAGGTGGCCAGGGGACCTCGGGTGGGGAGACGCTGGAGTGGGCGTGATTACAAGTCAGCGCATTGCCTTCTCTTCCCCTTTCATATTTTTCCATTCTTTCTTAGTTCCAGGACTACTCACAGTTGACTAACAGCAACTATCACAATTCTTATTATTGTGTACATACAGCAAGCAACTGCGGAATGAATAAATAAATATGGTTACTAGGCATAACAGGAAAAGACCAACCCATCTGACAGTTACTGCAAAAACAAAAGACTGTATACTCCAAAAATAAAAGTAATGGTTAGATATGGACAATATAAACTTTGCATACTTTTATTACTAGCTAACAATCACCATGTGATTAAAACAAAATGCATGTCATAGATTGTCATGTCCCCAGTGTTGCTTTAAAAGAAAAAAACGTCCATGTAGGATCATAGATAGGGTACAGAAGGTTTATTCACTGTCCACTTCAGTAAACATTTGGGATGAAAATTAATACTTTATTAAATATGAGGAAAGTAGTCTTTGAATGTGCGTGGAATTCTGAGCTTCTTAAATCCTTTCAACTGATATTTAGACTGTAAGAACGTCTCTTTTCCCATGATCCTTGTTGAGATAGAGACAATCACAAAATTTTGAAAATATTTATACAAAAGGCTCCACTGCAATTCCCCTAAATAGCTCTAGGAGAACAGACCTCAAAATACAAGTCTATCTTCAGATGTATTATTAAATACTTTACATTTTTAACTTCTGCAGAATGATAAACAGAGAGGCCTGTTCCATGACCCAAAAAGCCAGGATTTCCTTGAATGACACGTTAACGAAAAATGCAAACCAGTGGGAGTCTTGACTCATTGTACAGTCTGTTACATTCCAACCAAAGGCCTGTCTTGTGTCAAGAGGGAAGAAATAGCTCCTGAAACCAAAAGTTATCGTTAACCTTTGCCTTGAGAATATTTCCGTTTTTGCGTAACACAGAAACACAGAAAATGATTCTCAAAAATACTAACACGTTTGTTAACATGGCACTGACTTGGTGTATAGTGTCTGATTACACGTGATTACAACAACTACCTTCAAAGAGCCCCAACTCAAAGATCAGCAAAGAGACAGCCAGGTTCCACGGCAAGGGACCACACTTTTCTTCTAGCCAGCACTAACTAGGCCAGGGAAGGTAGCTTGACCAAGGGCTTCCCAGGAACTGATGATGTGGCTGGAGAGAAGACAGATGAGTGGACTAGTTAGAGCTGACCCCCTAAGGAACTTGCAAAAGGGAAAAGGTGACAGAGGAGAAGCCACGATGGACCGGGCACAGGCACCTTAATGAAGAAACACAGACTCCAACTAAGCCGCAGGTAACACAGATACAAAGATACAAAAAGCAGGAGCAAGTCCAGACCAGGAGGAGAAGGAAAACACAGACGCAATAAAGGAGACATCACAGAGAGATCGAGAGGTGGCCTGGAACTCACGCTGCCTTCCATCACTACTTCTGAGCCTCTGCTCTTTCGAGAGCCCAATGGAAATGAAGCTCTCTGTTCTTTCTCTCGGAACAACCCCACCAAGTGAGGAGTATTAACCTCTGTAAGGCCACGGAGTTGTTAAACTGCAAGATCAGAGAATCAAGTTCAGCAATGTTTTGCTCCAGATCCTTGAGTGTATTCCCCAAGCTCTAGGCATCCTGGAAGAATAATTACCCATTTTGAGTGCTAGGAACCAGGCACATAGAGACACTAGGTAAAAATCATCAATCTTTTTTTTTTTTTTAAACAGCCTAGGAAAACAGGCATTTGTCATTATCTCACAGGGGAGAAAGCTGAGGTTCAGAGGCCAAGCATCTTATCTGCGAACACACGGGCCAGAAGGAGCAGTCCCGTGATCCCACTCCTGCTGCAGACACTGACAACCGGGAGATTCTGGGCCTTGTTAAGACTGGTGAGAAGAGGAAAACAAGCCACAACTGCAAAAGGAAGACAGCTCTTAGTCATGACGTGACAGGTGTAGAGGTGAACAGATGGACAAACACGCTCAAGGGCTCCCCCAGCTGTGGGGAGAGAAGACGATGAGATAAGAGGGCGACTGGGCTGGGCTGAACCTCAAGGCAAATCGAATCAGGGATGCTGGCCAAGCTGCATGATTAAATGACAGAAGCTCTTACTAAATGGTGAGAGCAAACTGCTGATGCTTCATCTCATAGGCTGGCTCCTTCTACCTTTCACCTGGCAGGAGACGCTGCAGGGTCTACCAAACTCGTGTCGCCACACCCCGCCAGGTAGACACAGTTCTCAAGCCAGCTAGGCCCTCTCAGCTCCTCAGTGGGCAAAGCAATGCTGCCCGGGGCCCCTGCACTGGCTGGTGAAAGACAGGCAAGACGCGGTGAAACGGGCAGAAAACCCTCTTTGATCTCCCTGCCTCCCTATTCTTTTTTGGCCAGGGCATGTGGGATTGTAGTTCCCCGACCAGCGATCAAACCTGTGCCCCTTGAGTGGGAGCATGAAGTCCAAACCCCTGGACCGCCAGGGAAGTCCCCAGTGTCTCTCTTTGCAGAGCTGGCAAACAATGGTTATCTAAACCACTTTAAAAAAGAACTATAGTAACTGTATTCCTGAATTGCTATTCATACACACCAGTACTTCCTTTCATGCAGGAACTGATTAAGCGCTTAGTATGTGCTAAGCCATGTGCTTGGGCCTCCCTGTGAGTACAAACGAGAGGGAAAATCTCTGTTGTTTGTCTGAAGCTTATGTAGTACTGTGCACCAACTAGACTTCGACAGAAATGCATACCAAGGGCAATCTTCTATTGAAATGAAGAGAAAAAGGGTAGAAACACCCGGAGCAGTGACAATGCTGGAGCAGCAGGAGAGAGCCGTAAGCGGTGTGAGGTGGTCCCCATGCTCAAAGGGCTCTGGAAGCCCTGCAGGGAGGTCGGGAAGGAGGTCCCGGACAGGGCGGTGTCTCCTGGCTTTGAAGAGCCAGTGTTCTCCATGCATCAGGGGAAAGATGTTTTAACAAGGGGGGTGAGGAGAGGCAAGGAGAAGTGACACGGACCAGAATCCCTGGTGTGCAAGGGGAGTATTAAAAGACAAAGGGCTCTTTCAAAGAATATGACGGCTTCTCTGGTGGTTCAGACGGTTAAGAATCCACTTGCAATGCAGGAGACCTGGGTTCAATCCCAGGGTCGGGAAGATTTCCTGGAGAAGGGAATAGCAACCCACTCCGGTATTCTTGCCTGGAGAAGTCCATGGACAGAGGAGCCTGGCAGGCTACAGTCCATGAGGTCCCAAAGAGTCAGACAGGACTGAGTGACTAACACACTTTAAGGAAAATTGTGGCTGGGGCCAAGGAGCTGACCCTTTCTCAAGGCCACATAAAGCCACAGGTGGCTTTCAGTACCATCTGTAACAGGGTCGAGTCTTATTTCCTTCAGGGCACCCCAGAGCACCCAGCACCGGGTGACTGACAGATGTCCCTAAACATTTCTGGAAGTGAACGATCAAGTAAGGCATCCAAATTTGGGAGGAAGATCCCCTGACTCTCCCCAACGCAAAACAGGAAAGCAAAGGTGGCCTTTTGAAAGCCTATAGTAAAAATGAGAGAGAAAAAAAAGATGTTATGAACAACAGACAGATGTGAAAAAATACTAAACAGATCCTCCAAAAATTAAAAAAAAAATTTAACAAGGGAATGATTAAACATATACTGGTAAGAGAATTAGTGAACTGGAAGATATGTCTGATGAAATTATCCTAAGAAGGTAGCACACAAAAATGTATTAATAGGATATTAATTTTAAAAAAGACAATGTATTAATAGGATATTGAGACAAGGAAGATAGAATGGGAAGGTCCAATGCTAATCTAATACAGTTCCAGAAGGAGAGAACAGTGGCAAAGAGTGGAGAGATTGATGTGATATTCTGAAAAGCTCAAAGAAATATGGTTGTTAGCTTTCCGAAACGTCATCTCTTATCAACCATTGCTTAAGCACATCCTGCAGGTACCAAGAACAAAGGGAGCCACTATTAGGACACAAAACAAGTACAGCCAGCCGCTTGCACATATTCTGTTTGACTAAGCCCTTGTTAAGCCAGTGGAGACCACAGAACCTATTGCTAAACCAAGCCTGTGTTAACCCTCGTATCATCTCCTAGGGCTCACTGGTTTATCAATGAGAAAGAGAGTTAATAAGAGCAACAGTGTTGAAATAATTCATGGACCTTGAAGAATTGTGAAATAAAAGGTATGTTACATGATACTAACAGCTAAGACTTAAACTGAGTACTTAGTCTATACAAGACACTGTGCTGAGCACTTTCGATGGAGGACCTGATTAAACTCCCATGATAACCTACTGGGATGGGGATGATTAAATGATGACAACGGTGTACAGATGAGCAAGGCTGAGCGCCCTGCCCAGAGTCACACTGCAGCAAAAGGGAGGTGGAAGTCAAACCCAGACCATCTAATTCCAGAGCTGAGTGATGAACCATTCTCATGTCTAGGCAGAACTCCCTCTCCTTTGATAAAAATCTAATCTGCAATTATTAAATTAATAACATGCTGAAGGCACTCCCCTACCCCATCCTTACAAAAACAGTGAGGTCAGGCTGGAACCGCCTATGCCCTTTGGATAGCACACATTTCCTTCATAAGAGCAGTGATATTAGCGATGACCAGTACATTTTTTTTCCTTGGGAAAGCCTCCTCCTAAAGGGTCAGCTAGAGGGGAGGGTGCAAGAGGCCTTCTCTCTAGGGAGAAACTTGGGAAGAAGCTGATAGAGTCTTGTTTCCAAACACCACAATGCATCTTTGTGGCTACATGACAGTTTGACAAAGCAACATGGCAGTGCAAGATCCCAAAGACAGTGCCCATTCCTTCTGCCCAAGGATCTCACTTCTGGGAAAGCTCCCCAAGGAGCTCACTCAATGGGGAAAAGTGGCTAACAGTTCAAGTGGATCACTGCACAAACGGTCTCTGCCCAAAGGCAGGCAACTTCTGGGGACTCAACAGCACAAAGATTTTAGTAAATTAAGGAACATCTATATGATGCCATCGGAGAAGGCAATGGCACCCACTCCAGTCCTCTTGCCTGGAACATCCCATGGACAGAGGAGCCTGGTAGGCTGCAGTCCATGGGGTTGCAAAGAGTCGGACACGACTGAGCAACTTCACTTTCACTTTTCACTTTCATGCTTGGAGAAGGAAATGGCAACCCACTCCAGTGCTCTTGCCTGGAGAATCCCAGGGACGGGGGAGCCTCGTGGGCTGCCATCTATGGGGTCGCACAGAGTCAGACACAACTGAAGCTACTTAGCAGCAGCAGCATATGATGCCATAGATGAAAGACAGAGGATGAGGTGGTTGGATGGCATCACTGACTCAATGGCCATGAGTTTGAGCAAACTCTGGGAGATGGTGAAGGACAGGGTAGCCTGGTGGTCGGGTAGTCCATGGGGTCGCAAAGAGTCAGACACAACTGGACGACTGAACAATGACAACAAATATGATGGTACTATTATGGGGCCCTTTAACAGAGACGGCAACAGTTCAGAACAGTGTGTGTCATTACAGTTTCATAAGTAAAACAGCAAGATTCAAAGCTGCAAGTGTTTAAAGCAATGTGACACTGGGTGTGTAGTCACTAAGTCATGTCCGGCCCTTGTGATCCCAGGGACTGCAGCCTGCCAGGCTCCTCTGTCCACAGGATTCTCCAGGCAAGAATACTGGAGTGGGTTGCCATTCCCTTCTCTATGAGATCTTCCCAACCCAGGGATCGAACCCAGATCTCCTGCATTGCAGGCAGATACTTTTACCGCTGAGCCACCTGGGAAGCCCTTCCAACAACATATGAAGCAACAAAGACTGAATAGCAAGAACCAAAAACTGCTAGGTTAGGGTGGGGAAATGGTGGGTGAGCATTACTCTCCAGAAATTTTTAAAATGTGCCATTGTTCCAACGTATACTATTTTGGGGAGGCATTCAGGTGTCTTGATAATGTTCCAACTCAATAATCCTTTGCACTCTCCACAAAATTATACTACCGTTCGTTAAACTTAAAGATTTCCCACTGAGGCACCCCTACTCCCCATGGTTTTGTCAATGTTAGCTTCCGTTACACAGGACAACAGCAATATAGGATTAGCGCTTATGATTCAAGAAACCTGAGGGAGGGGGACAAGGAACGGTCAGAGGCACACAAACCGCTAACAAAAAAAGCACTGTGGCTCATACATAACACCATTATTGGCCTCCGTGAGGCATTATCGGTCCAATAATACATTTCTGTTTCAGACTTTTTTAAAAAGTGTACTTGAAACCAGAACAGGCCTTGAATTTCAAACACACAGAACTAAAGGAATGCCGCAGAGGGAGAATTAAGGTCAGCTGAACTTTTGTCTGGGATGCATTCTTCAGACTCGGGAAAGAGGCAGAGTTGGGTTTAGCTGTGGATGATTTGAAAGTAAGATCTGAGGTTTTCAGCATTACCCACACAGCAGGAGTTAGAAAGCTCGGTGCAGATTTCTGCGATATGGCTCCCCAATAAACCAGCCATTGTGTGACCCGAGTGTACCTCTAGCTGCAAGGAAGTGGACAACAAACTGTTAACAGGATGTCCTGGGAATACAGGTAGTGATAAGTTCCACAGGCTGTTTACAGGTGCTCGGAGGGTCAACAGCAGGAAAGAAAGAATGTCAGCCGCGCCACACTGCAGCTTAGGTAATGCGTGCCATCCCCTGTTACGGCAAGATGCTGGCTTCGTGTAGAATGGATAAGCTTTTGACAGCTGTGCTTGACTGGCTCTCTCCTCCTCGTACACCAGAGAAACCCACTTCCTGGCTGAAGCCAGGTCTCCACGCAGAGGGTGTGTGGCAGCCTCAGGGTCGCCATCAGCTAAGTCAACTGTCTTGACACTAGAGGGAGGGGCTGCTGGCTCTAAGACCTCGGCATCCATGTGGGGGAAGGGCTAGTTTTAATTGCTGCCGTCATCTGGTCTCCAGATTAGTTAAGTAGGCCAAGTGTGAGTTTCAAGTACCTAAGAATCACCATATTTGGCAGGCATTACTGCAAAGTAAAAGAAGCTATCAGAAATCTAGAACAAAAGGCCTAAATTAAGTCACTCTGCTATTTGGACCTACGTTTCCCCTCCAATAACAAACTTTTTTTTTTTAATCTAAGGATCAAACTACATTTCACAACACAGAATGCATTGTGTTCCGCAGTTTCACTAGCATGTTTCTATAAAGTTCCTCGCGTTTTCGACGGGCCTGATTCACACATTCACTCAGTCCCATCTTTGCTTTCTAACACAGAATCAGCTCCCTGTGTAAAAAGGAAGGAAATAAATTCTCTCGTTAAAAATGTTAACTGGGTAACTCGTTGTACAAAGTTCTTATACACTGAGAGCTTTTCATTTTGATGACTGTTTGCTTAATGTGGGTAAAAATATTCTTTCAACTCAAACACAGGTGATGACATAAAAATTAAACAGACTGGCCAGGTCTTCACCCTCATATTGTTTTGGGAAAAGACAATTTGGTTCTAACCTCCTAACAATCTGAATTTGGGGGGAAAAAACACAAAACAACCACTTTTCAAAACATAGAGGTACCTTAGGAAGGTAATTTTTGTCCTACTTGCTAGGGAAGAAAATAATGCTTAAAGAGGGGCTACATACTTTTCTCCAGTGTCTCTACCTTTAAAATCCATTTTCCTGGTCTGCTCAAATTAGCTTCTCCTATAACCTTTGCCTAGGAGTCATTTATCTCATGGTTTCAGATGAATCACCAACACCGAAAGCAAGTGCTCAACAATGTGCTTGGTCAAACAAATCACTGTCTCCTCCATAGACACCCATCCCCTGGGCAGCGGTTTGGGAATCATGCTGACTGCCGGGAGGACCTGCTCTTCCTAGTCCCAGCGGCACCCTCACCGGTCAGCAGAGCCGGCTGTGGGCAGCTCACCCTTGCCCTGTGTGGGTAACAAATCTCCCTCATTCCCCAGCTTCTCATTTGTCTGGTCAGGGTGGGGCTGCTCTGAAGACTTATTCAGGAGTATCCACTGCCAGCATACCCAGTGCTAAGGGGGCCAGTTCATCTGGGATGCAACTTCAGACTCACTCTGCTCTTTTCAAAAAAAATACAAGTTATCACAACGTGCTTTGAAGACACTGTTCTCTTGTAGGCACGGAACTCCAAGGTATTTGTTCTTCTTTGCCAGGAATTTTACCCCACAATGTTCTGGTCAAAAGAATACTTAACCACTTCAAGGAGAAGTAAAGGGAACCCAAACCAGTAACGTTTCTTCCATTGCTATATGCAGAGCTCAGATGTTATCCAGCTAACTTCAGATTTTAGCTTCCAACCCACCTACGAACCCACATCTGCGCATTTTTTGCTCGTCTCTTTTTGAATCCTTCATAAATATGATAAGAGCCACAAGTTTTAAAAATGGAACTAAACAAGCTATACACTATTAAGATTTTATGTTCTTAGGGAATGAGCCCCCAAAGTCACATTTTCATGTGATTATATCCACTCCTGAATTACTAAATTAAGGTTATCATTCTCCTGCCTCCTGTTTACAAATCTGTGCTACTTTTGAGTTCCGGGCTTTTCCCATGTTCTTATTTATAAATGCATAAAACCTTTGTGGGAATAAACATTGAATGACTTTAGATAGGAAGAAGGGGAAAGTTAAGAATTACTAAGTTACTAAGTTACTAAGTTATCAGAGGAGTAAGGGGCTTCCCAGGTGCCACTAGTGATAAAGAACCCGTCTGCCAATGTGGGAGACGCAGGAGATGTGGGTTCAATTCCTGGGTCAGGAAGACCCCTGGAGGAGGGCACAGCAACCCACTCCAGTATTCTTGCCTGGGGAATCTCATGGACAGAGGAGCCTGGCGGGTCTAGAGTCAGATAACGACTGAAGCGACTTAGCAGCAGCAGATGAGCTGATCCTTAATTATCCAATTATTTGAGGTCTAACTTTTCATTGTTTCTGTTGTCCTCCATGGCTTGTTTGATTGGCATGCAGTAGGTACATGCTTGAGTGTTTTGGAATGGCCTTATTCTCATATGGTTTATTATGCAACTACTTGATTTATTTCAGAAAAAGACAACAATATAAACAAAGAGTTCTCCTCCCAAGGTACAGATTCAGACCTTTGTTCACACAATGGTCCATGTTAGAAAGCCTTAGAGTTGATTCCAGACAGGGATTCATATTCAGCCAAGATCTGTTAAACTCACCACCCTCTTCTTACTCTCAACTCTATGACAAGCACTCTACATGAACATTCAATCCCTAAATAGTCCCTCCTATAAAGTATTCACGTTCAATTTGTTTTACAGTAAAGAAATGGATTTAGAAAAATTAATGTGGTACAAGTCATCTTAAATTTAAATACCACTTTTCCACTTGTTTTCTTGGCCTGTTTATTTTTTTCTTCTCCAGCATTCAGAAACTGCAACTAAATTATGGTGCCCACTTCTATAGCAAATCTGCTTGTGTTTCAACAATGCATACACTTTAAAGGGCACATCATGAAACCTTTGTACGATACCAGAGGGATGTAAAGACAGAACTGAAATAATGGTACTACATCATGCCACTGCTTAAAATCATGTACACAGACAGGGTGGCAGGGTCGCGAAGGGGAGAAAACCTTCCTAGGCCAGAGTTCTAAAAACTGGTTCCCCAAACTGAAATGTTTTAGCACATCTCTGATCTTAACTACTTTACACAAAATGAATGATGTCAAGGAAAAAAACAGTGAGCAAGCAAAAGAGATCTGCACAAACACTAAAGGAATCCCCATACTCTAACAGGATAAATTAGAAGAGAGAGAACTGAGCAGCCTTTTCTTTGAAAATGTGCAATTTTTCAAGTTTTGAGAGATATCAGATGAAAATGCATTTATTGCATGTTCCTGAGGCATGCTTTTGGTCTGTTCCTTTAAATTGTTTTCTACCTGAGGAATATTATTACACACAGCGAGAGTGGACCGAGTTTTGTTTCTTTTGTATAAGCAGGATCCAAATCCTAGGTCCAGAAAGAAAAACTCATTACAAGTGAAGTTTTAAAATGTGCTGGAAGTGAAAAATACTCAGAAGGGAGAAATACTATCATTTCTCTTTTTTAGATTTAGAATATTGTAAATAACTGATGGCATGTTTTTTTTAGGATCTTTGTTTTGCTGGATCCCTGCAAACGTAAGTGGAAAGTGAGAAACGCTTTTTTTTTTTTCTAATATGCTGAGCTCAGTGCTGGTGCTGAGCGACAGACATGCAAAGGGTCACTTCTGAAATTAAGCTCAAAAAAAGGATGGGCTAAAGGGAGAAAGATACAATCCTACCACTGACTCACCAGCAGGATCAGTATCTAGTTTCTTGAAAAGAGGGAAGTTCATTTAACTGCTGTAACCTTCATGCATCTGTTCACAATTAATACAGAGGTCTATATTTTAAATCTCTTTCCTTTTTGAAGAAGGGGGGACACATCAAAAGCGATTTAAAACCCTGAAATTCAAAGGTACCTGCCTCTCCAGATTTGGCACCCCAGAAGAAGCTGGGGCGGAGTGGGGGAGAGGAGGGCAGGGGACTTCAAGGGGAGGACTGCCCATGTCCAGAACACTGGTTTAGCACCCACATCACCTGGGGAAACTGGCTGCAAACGGGAAGCCTGGCTCTTGGCACCAGGCGCTCAGACCAAGGAGGAGCAGACAGGACCTGGGAGTGTGCTTCCTCGCCAGCACCCTGGGGATCCTGATGGAGGCTGTCCATGACCGCACCTGGAGAAAACCCTGCAGTCACACCTGAGACAGCAATCTCGGGAGGACGAGAGAGCGGTTTTCACTGGGCTGTGGTGGTCCTCAGGTGCGCTGTTAAAGGTCCCCATGTGATTCCAGTACCCAGCCAGGGCTGAGCAGGAGGCGTGTGGATGAAACCTATTGATCCCACCTGCTGTGAGCACAAAGCCCATTATTCTCACCCCCAAGACTTGCTCAAAATCCCCAGAACCCTGCAGAGGATGAAGGAGTTGGGGGACACCCCCCAGAGCCCAGGCCTTAGAGTGAAGAACTCTGAGTTCTAATCTTGGCTCAGCTACTAACTGGCGCTGAGGTCTCCGAGTGTCTCTTACAGGACCACTACTGTATCAAACCCACTTAATATCCTCATCACAGGCTTTGATCTATTTTGGCCCTCAGTTTCCCCATCTGTAAAAGAGGAAATGTTTGCAGTAAGATCCTTGAGGGTACAAAATTCTGTAATTCACAATAACTTAAGCATGATCAACTTTTTTTTTTCCTTCTCATGCTAATGAGCCCCTGCATGTTTGTACCGCTTCCCTGCGGGAAGAACCACACCAAACGGCAGGGCTCGAGATGATCCCAGGATGACAGACTGTGTTACCAGGAGGAAGGCGACCAAGGCAGGGAAAAGGGGCCTGGCTGGTATCTTCTGAGTACTTTTCAGAGAGGCTAGGTCTTCACTTATACTATACATGGGAGCATTTTATTCTCAGGGGCAGTCATGGAGAGTTTATATTCTTTTCATTGCTAGAGAGAAGATAACAGCTGGCTGATAAGAGAACCAGGCTGAAGAGTAGGGAGCCGAGGTTTCTGGTCTGAACCTTTGAACTGCATCCAACACTCAGTCTATCCTGGACCGTCATTTACCCAAATATCCAAAATGGAAAAGAGAGAAAGGGACGCTTAATCCCCTAACCTGTGCCCAAGAGTATAATTTGATAGGGCAATGTCTCTTTATTGTACTTTCTAGCATTCATTGTCAGGGATGTACCTTAGGCATTAACACCTGATGAGATATGATTTCATTCAAGTCTGATTAATAAGAGACCATTTCCTCGGGAACACGAGGAGTGAATGGCAAGGTATAGCCGGGCCTTGGTATCTGCAGGCTCCGCATCAGAGGACACAGGGGTCCGAGAGTGCTACTCAAGCATCTGTGGGTTTGGGGTTCCTCGGCTGAGGGGTAGGGGCTGGGGGCTGGGAACCACCACCCCAGTGCCGAGTAGTGAGGGGTGACTGCACCTCCTTTTCGCAGCAGAGTACTGGGCACAGAGCAGACACGTGCACTGACGTGACCAGAGGAGCCACGTGCTTCCTCAAGCTTCTTCAGTGCTGCCAGCACAGGACCTGACTGGTTGGAGCTACTCATAACTTGGAACAGAGGCTGCTGGGTGAGACTACACACAGCTTCACCTCACAGCCCTGTGTGTGACTGTGGAGCTGGTGGGTGAGGCAGGTTCACAGACTCTGCCCGCCTCCCCTACCCGTGTTTGTGAAGCAGGAAGGGACATCCACCCTTATCACCTTGAGGCTTTAGAGAGAAACCAGAGGGCACAGAGAGCACTCAGAAGACAGGCAACGGATGGCAGCTCCCTCTTTCCCAAGAGCTCTGAAACCCATCGCCGGGAGGTTTCCAAGGAAG
The DNA here is from genome assembly GCA_006408675.1 of Madoqua kirkii. NCBI lineage: Eukaryota > Metazoa > Chordata > Mammalia > Artiodactyla > Bovidae > Madoqua > Madoqua kirkii. Next base: position 28,527 of record SJYC01141530.1, read on the forward strand.
GGGTTATCTTCCTGGCTCCAGCAGAAGGAAACAAACGGGTGAACAATTCAGGGCCGTGGAAGGCTTTCTGCAGGTCATCCAGAGCTGCAGAAAGCCCACTAACTCACTTATCAAAGATTCCTGGAAGGCAGCAGTAATGGCTTTGGGTGGCTACCCACTTAGGCACATTCAGACTGATGACCACAGGGTCAATACCACTCTCTCAGTTACAGCCCCCTGAGAACCTCCCGGCCTGCGAAAGCTCTCCTCCTGGCCAGCACAGGAGCTGAAAAGCACTTCCAAACAGGGGAATGCACAGAGCTGAGAGCTTGCTCTCAGAAGTAAAAGGCTTACTAAAGCAGCCTTATCAGAGACCAAAGGGACATATTTTGTTTGCTCTTTCTGTTCTAACTTTGCAGTGGAAAGGGCCCCTGGAAACGATTTATATTCCTCACGAAGACTAGAACAGCAGACCTGAAAAAAGACACAGGCACTAACCAACAAGCCGGAAGTAACAGAAGCCTCGGTGCAGAAGTAAATGTCCTGACAACGTCTGGACCTCAGCAGCGCCACCAAGGCCACGAGCGAGCAAGGGAAGAGAGAGAGCTTCTCTGAAGGAAAGGAGGTGAGAAGACTCAGAGCCAGGACCTTTCACGAACCAATGGATGCTCTGCCCTGAAAAAAAGATACAGAAAGAACCCCAAGGGCCTGGCTTTCAGGTCTGCTGTTGCTGAGATTAATAAGGTATGGTGCCCCTACAGCAAACCCCTAGACCAGCTCATTTGTTTAAATTTAAAAAAGAAAAGATCTCTAGTCTTTCCCATTCTGTTATTTTCCTCTATTTCTTTGCATTGATTGCTAAAGAAGGCTTTCTTATCTCTTCTTGCTATTCTTTGGAAAAACAGAATGGGAAAAACTAGAGATCTCTTCAAGAAAATCAGAGATATCAAGGGAACATTTCATGCAAAGATGGGCTCGATAAAGGACAGAAATGGTATGGACCTAACAGAAGCAGAAGATATTAAGAAGAGGTGGCAAGAATACACGGAAGAACTGTACAAAAAAGATTTTCACGACCCAGATAATCATGTTGATGTGATCACTCATCTAGAGCCAGACATCTTGGAATGTGAAGTCAAGTGGGCCTTAGAAAGCATCACTATGAACAAAGCTAGTGGAGGTGATGGAATTCCAGTGGAGCTATTTCAAATCCTGAAAGATGATGCTGTGAAAGTGCTGCACTCAATATGCCAGCAAATTTGGAAAACTCAGCAGTGGCCACAGGACTGGAAAAGGTCAGTTTTCATTCCAATCCCAAAGAAAGGCAATGCCAAAGAATGCTCAAACTACCGCACACTTGCACTAATCTCACACGCTAGTAAAGTAATGCTCAAAATTCTCCAAGCCAGGCTTCAGCAATATGTGAACCATGAACTTCCAGATGTTCAAGCTGGTTTTAGAAAAGGCAGAAGAACCAGAGATCAAATTGCCAACATCCGCTGGATTATGGAAAAAGCAAGAGAGTTCCAGAAAAACATCTATTTCTGCTTTATTGACTATGCCAAAGCCTTTGACTGTGTGGATCACAATAAACTGTCCATTATGAAAGAGATGGGAATATCACCTGACCTGCCTCTTGAGAAACCTATATGCAGGTCAGGAAGCAACAGTTAGAACTGGACATGGAACAACATACTGGTTCCAAATAGGAAAAGGAATACATCAAGGCTGTATATTGTCACCTTGCTTATTTAACTTATATGCAGAGTACATCATGAGAAACACTGGGCTGGAAGAAGCACAAGCTGAAGTCAAGATTGCTGGGAGAAATATCAGTAACCTCAGATATGCAGATGACACCACCCTTATGGCAGAAAGTGAAGTGGAACTAAAAAGCCTCTTGATGAAAGTGAAAGAAGAGAGTGAAAAAGTTAGCTTAAAGCTCAACATTCAGAAAACGAAGATCATGGCATCTGGTCCCATCACTTCATGGGAAATAGATGGGGAAACAGTGGAAACAGTGTCAGACTTTATTTTGGGGGGCTCCAAAATTACAGCAGATGGTTATTGAAGCCATGAAATTAAAAGATGCTTACTCCTTGGAAGGAAAGTTATGACCAACCTAGATAGCATATTCAAAAGCACAGACATTACTTTGCCAACAAAGGTCCGTCTAGTCAAGGCTATGGTTTTTCCAGTGATCATGTATGGATGTGAGAGTTAGTTGGACTGTGAAGAAAGGTGAGTGCTGAAGAATTGATGCTTTTGAACTGTGGTGTTGAGAAGACTCTTGAGAGTCTCGTGGACTGCAAGGAGATCCAACCAGTCCATTTTGAAGATCAGTCCTGGATGTTCTTTGGAAGGAATGATGTTAAAGCTGAAACTCCAGTACTTTGGCCACCTCATGTAAAGAGTTGACTCATTGGAAAAGACTCTGAGCTGGGAGGGATTGAGGGCAGGAGAAAAAGGGGACAACAGAGGATGAGATGGCTGCACGGCATCACGGATTAGATGGACATGAGTTTGAGTGATCTCTGGGAGTTGATGATGGACAGGGAGGTTTGGCATGCTGTGATTCATGGGGTCACAAAGAGTCAGACACCACTGAGTAACTGAGCTGAACTGAACTGAACTGGGGTGGGGGTGCACTGCTGCCTCTAGTGGATGGAGGCCAGCAATGCAGCTGGACATCCTCCAGGGCAGTGCCTGTGACAGACCCACAGCAAAGAACTGACAAATGCTGACAGTGCTGAGTGGAGAAACCCTGATTAGAAGTGATATTCCTCATGGAAGGTGATGGCATTTGATACATTTGTGACCTTGAGATAGTCCAACCTTCACAACACTTATGTTCCAATATAGTTTACACACTTCAAAAGCAAAGGAAATGTAGTGGACATGAGAAGGCTAAAAGTAAACAGAATAAGGATTTATTCACATAGGTACATACACAGCAAAAGAGAATGAGAATATGGCAGTAGCTTCAGGATTTCTAATGGCAAGTTTATAATAAGGGCTGAAACCAGACCATGTGGGAATGCAGCAAAATGTAGTTCTGTAATGAGGGACATTCCTTATAATAAGAGAAGCTGCATGATCAGCTGCTAGCTGATTCAGGTCCCCAAGGCATAATCCACATCATAAATAATAACACTGAATATGATGCTTGTCACTGGAGTCAGCACACGAATGACATACTGAAATACCAGGTACAGCCCTTTACCCAAGAAAAATGAGCCAATTGAGTCCTAGAAGGCTCCCATCTGATCTGCTGAGACAGGACAGGAGTATCTCAGGAATGTCAGCAGAAGAATAAAACACACACCCAGGCAGAAACCCTGCCATGACCCACTAGTGTCAGAAGGACCCAGACGTCAGCCAGAGCAGGGATGTCACCCAGCACTGTGTCCCAAGGTCCTGCTCCCCACCCTGCAGGACTGCCAACAGGCCAGGGGAGCCCATGGGGTGAGAGCCACACACAAACATGCTTCCACGGGCCCTGCCCCACTTCTGTTTACTTTCTACAGTGGGGATCAGAGAAAGTTTCATTTCAAAATGGATTTATTTAAGTTCTGCTGTGGTCCCTCCTCTCTGGACACAGCTAGAGAGAGTCGAGGTCGAGTGAGCATAAGTGATGAGCCACAAAGACCAGCCAGGGGGATGCCAACTGCCCAGCTCCCACTCCAGCCTTGTGCACACAAGATGCAGCCTCCAGTGTGCAAACATTTCAAGAGGGCTTGTTTATAAGGGAACCCTCCTCTACTGCTGGTGGTAATGAAAGCTGATGGAGACATTGTGGAAAACAGCACAGAGGTGCCTCAGAAAGCTGAAAATAGAATTACTATACGATCCAGCACTTCCACTCCTGGGCAAACATATGGAGAAAACTGTAATTAAAACAGATACATGTATCCCTATGTTCATAGCAGCACTATTCACGATAGCCAGGACACAGAAACAACCTAAATGTCCAACCACAGAGGTGTGGATAAAGATGATGTGGCACATATACACAGTGGAACACTACTCAGCCTTGAAAAAGAATGAATTAATGCCACTTGCTACCACATGGATGCAGCTAGAGATTATCATACTAAGTGAAGACAGAAAGAGTAAGACAAATACCATATGATATCACTTACATGTGGAATCTGAAGTATGACACAAATGAACTTATCTATGAAACAGAATCATGAAACAGAGAATAGACATGTGATTGGTGGGGGATGGGCGGAGGGAAGGACTGGGAGTTTAGGGTTAGCAGATGCAACTGATACATATAAAATGGATAAACAACAAGGTCCTACTGAGTAGCACAGGGAACTATATTCAATGCTGCTGCTGTTGCTAAGTCACTTCAGTCATGTCCGACTCTGTGCGACCCCATAGACAGCAGCCCACCAGGCTCCCTGGGATTCTCCCGGCAAGAACACTGGAGTGGGTTGCCATTTCCTTCTCCAATGCATGAAAGTGAAAAGTGAAAGCGAAGTTGCTCAGCCACGTATGACTCCTATTGACCCCATGGACTGCAGCCTACCAGGCTCCTCCAGCCATGGGATTTTCCAGGCAAGAGTACTGGAGTGGGTTGCCATTGCCTTCTCCAACTATATTCAATATTCTGTGATAAACCATAGCGGAAAAGAATGTGCAAAACAATGTATATATATGTGTAACCAAGTCACTTTGCTGTATGGCAATAATTAATACAACATTGTAATTAAACTATATTTCAATAAAAAATAATTTTTTTTTAAAGAGGGTATTTTAAAAAGCACAGAAGTGGATCTCGTGGCTCTCTATGTAAAAATAAGAGGCACAGGCCACATGGAGAAATGGATACATAAGCAGGAACACAATAAGACCCCAGAGTAAACACCACCTTCAGGGAGGTCAAAGTGAAAGTGAAGTCCCTCAGTCGTGTCCGACTCTTTGCAACCCGTGGACTGTAGCCCACCAGGCTCCTCCGTCCATGGGATTCTCTGGGCAAGTATACTGGAGTGGATTGCCATTTCCTTCTCCAGGGGATCTTCCCAACCCAGGGATCGAACTCAGGTCTCTAGCATTGCAGGCAGACGCTTTAACCTCTGAGCCACCAGGGAAGCCCACAAAGCTGATTATAATTCAGCAGGCACACTTATATTTTTTTTTTAATTTTTTTTCTTTATCTTGCCATCATTTTTCAGTCATTATTTTTTTTAATTTGTTTTTAGTCAAAGGATAAGTGCTTTACACTACTGTGTTGTTTTCTGCCATACATACAACCAGCTATAGGTATACATATGTCCCCTCTCTCTTGAACCTCTTCTCCCACCTCCCATCCCATCCCACTCCTCTAGGTTGTCACAGAGCACCCAGTTTGAGCTCCCTGTGTCCTACAGCAAACTGCCACTGGCTATCTATTTTGCATACGGTAATGTGTGTTTCTGATTATGACTCAGCAATCATACTTATTTTTTAAGGGCAAATCTGTGACCTGAAAAAATACTGCTCATGAAACATCGACAAACGTTATTTGTCAGCTCTGCTGTTGAAAATGCATGAACTTGCTAGAAGCATGTAGAAAGCAATCACACTTATGAGGTCTCTAACATTTACCTCTTCGGAGCTCATGCTGGATGAGGGTACCTTATAGACCAGACAGTGCGAAGGGTTGGACTGGATGCCACCTTGGAGAGGTAACATCACTTGCCCGGAGCCGGCTTCCAGTGAGGGGTTCCAGACAGCCCAGCGAACCATGTGCATGCATGCCAGGCTGGACAAGGAGGTGAGTGAAGCTGCCTGGAATGGAAGCAAAGCATATGGGTCATAGGTTGTCACCAAACCCATATGGGTGAGGGAATCAACAGTGCTTTCCCGGGAAAATCTCACCACAGGGCAGCGCAGCAAGGCAGGGGGTCATCACAAAAACAAGGCCCAACCCAGAGGAGCCACGTTGGTGGCTCAGAGTGGGCAGGGAAGCCAGCCTCTGATTCTGAGACTGCCCCCCCCGCCCCCGCCCCAGTGTAACCAGGACCCTCCTGAAGACCAACACTGCCTTTATGATTCCTCCTCTTCCACAGGATCTTTATGCAGGTTTCCTTTTCTTCCTTTTTAGGAATATAGTTTCTTTACAATGTCCTGTTAGTTTCTGCTGTACAACAAAGTGAACCAGCTGCATGTGTACATATATCCTCTCCCTCTAGAGCCTCCTTCCTCTCCCCCATCCCATACCTCTAGGTCATCACAGAGCTCACGCTGAGCTGAGCTGAGCTCCCTGTGCCTTACAGTCAGTGCGCCTTACAGCTCGGTTGGGGCAAATTATGGACAAGATATAAAAAGACCAAAAACCCAACTGCCACTTGCAAAAAGCCAGGAGCAAAAACAGGGTACTACTCACATCCCTTGCACACACCACCACCAAGGGGTGAGCAAACCACCTAAGCCACTCCTCCAGCCCAACCCCTAGACCTGCTCTGACCCTCACCCCATAAAATGAACCAGCTCACCTGGTCCTTGGGGAGCAAGCCAGAGAAACTGTTGCTTGTTCTCAGTCCCCTGCAACCAGCCAGAACCCCAGTAAAGCTTTGCCTGGATTTCCTGTCTGGTCTCTGATCAATTTCTACTGATCGGGGAAGGCCAAGAACCCTGATCAGTACCGAACTCAGCATCTTCCTCCACACCCTGGGGCACTGGAGAGCAAAGGACTGGACAGTTCCTTACCAACAGCCCTCCATCTCTCTTGACCACCAACCACGTGAGCTAACCCAGCAGCCCTCTAACTCAGGCCATGGTCACAGGGAAGCAGACAGCCTGCAAGAGGGGGTCTCAGACTCTCAGAAGGAGTGGAAGCCAAGGCTTGTCTGCAATGGTCCCCAGGAAAGTGGAGGGTCCCCAAGGAAAGGCGATGCCAATGGGAATCCTTTGACCTGAGTTGTGTCTGGGACCACGGAGCCCGGGAAGGCTCTAGCAGTGTGCCCTGGGCTCCCAACAGACCCTGGATGATTGACTGAACACAAGTGAGTCATGTGTCACTGTCACATCCAGGACTGGAGTGCACTCAGGTTCAAGGCAGATCGCACGTACACACACAAGGACTCTGGCTGGAATCCAACACAGATGAATTGACGGCCAACTGCGTGGACCTCAGCAGAGGGTGTGTGCACACAATACGGAACAGGAAGCACTGAAACTCCCCTGGTGGTTCAGAGACTGAAACTCCACACTTCCACTACCGGGGGTGTGGGTTCGATCCCTGGTCAGGGAACTAAGCAGTGGGGCGGGTAGAACAGGAAGCTCAAGTTTCATCCAAGTCGGTCTTTCCAGACTGCTCCAGATGACAGCTCATCCCATCACACCCTTTGTATCCATGTGGGGAACATTCAGAATCAGTGTCTGCTTGTGAATTAACCTCTCCTTCCTGAGGCCCCCCTTGTAACTGGACCTCAAACCACCCACTTCAGCCTCTTCTGACTCTTTACTGGAGCCAAACTCATTTCAGACCATGGGTTAGGATTCTGCCGTGTTCTGCACAGTCACAGGGCTGAGCAGGGGTTTGGGTCAATTCAGTGAGCAAAAACCCACATCCTGGAAACACAAGCCAAGAACCAACCAAGTAAGAATCCTAAGCGTGAGTCTGTGTGCCGCACTTTCAGTGTCAAATATGCACTTCTGGTGTCTGTCAAATATACAGAGGGCACCCGCCCTTCCCATCCCTCAGCCAGGTGACAGAATAAAACTGCCCTGAGCAACCACAGTGTTATCAGCGAAAAGCTGCTTAAAAAATCCACTGCTTTTTAAAAAATAAATGATAGGGGCTTCCCTGGTGGTCTAGTGGCTAAGACACCATGCTACCAATGCAGAGGGGCCTAGGTTCAATCCTTCGTCAGGGACCTAGATCCCACCTGCCACAACTAAAGTCCTGCAGGCTGCAAAGAAAATCGATAATCCCACGTACTGCAACTTAGACCCGGTGCAGCCAAATAGATAAATAAAGGAGAAAAAGCTTAAAAGCCAAATTAAGGAATACCATCACAATTACATTAAAAATAAAAATACCAAATGTATTCACAAAACTGGCCAGAGGAAAAAACTATAAGGGCTCAGTGATACCTATACTACTTTTGTAAATAGCCATCTCCCCTAAATTCATAAGTTTGCTACAGATCGAAGTTAAAATAAAACTCATGCCCCCGGTTTCATGCTATTTGTGCCAGTCCCTTCTGGCTTAACCTCTCAAAAGCAGCAACCGATCCTCAGCTTCCTAGTTTCATGCTTTCTGTTGATTTTCTTGCCCTTGGTCTATACAGTGTTTCTCTGTGTGAAGCAGATGTCAGATAAACAGCCACTTCCCACACTTTGTTTCAACATCTCTAACAAGAAGGAAGGGCCAGTGAGTTATGGCTCACCCCTCCAGTGGGACTACGGCTCGGGGGCACCCACCGACCCTTTCTTAGTCTAGACTCTCTCCCAACCGGCCAGGGTGACGCCTGGAAATGAGCCCTGCCCTAAGCCCACACTCCCAACTCCCAACCCCAGCTCAAGGAAGAGGCCAGGTGCGGCCAAGCAGGTGGGCAGAGCAAGAGCGGTATTTCATCCGCCAATATGACAAACCTCCTCCTGTCTGTGAATTTAGTGGGTGAGATCAGATCTGTTACTTTAAAGTATCTTATTCTGTCAAAGTGGGTTTGATTTCATGCAAATTCTTAAAACACACACACACACACACACACACACACATTGAATTGTTCCCATTCACATTTTCAATTACAGTAGAAGACAACACACAAAAGGCCAAAGGAATACACTTGGATCACCAGTCAGATTTGCCATGGAATGAAGTGCATGTTGACATTCACCAGGCACGGAGCACACAGAACACAGACACTTGACCCCTGGAGATGCTGCAACCCAAGGTCCCTGGAACAGATTGAATGGTGGCTCCCAGAACGCATGTCTACTCCCCAACCCCTGGACTCTGTGACTGTGACCTTATTCAGAGAAAAGGTCCACGCAGAGGTAACTGAGTACCATGAGATGAGACCTAATGATCCAGGGAGGCCCTAAACCCACTAACAAGTGTTTGTACAAGAGCAAGACAGAGAGGGACCTGAGACCGAAAAACAGAGGGAGATGCACAGATGGAAGTCCACGTGAAGACAGAAGCAGAGGCTGGAGCGATGCAGTCAAAGCCCAGGAATGAACCTGAGGAGAGGCAGGAAGGATGCTCCCCGGAGCCTTTGGAGGGAGCAAGGCCCTCCCGATGCCTTGATTTCAGCCAAATGGAATCGATTCTGGATCCAGGACTGTGAGAGAATAGATGTCTGCTGTTTTAAGCCAAGTCGTTCGGGGCAGTCTGTCCAGGCCACCCCAGGTGACTGAGGGAGGGGCTCCTCTTGGCCTCTGTCCCCAGACCAGGTCAGAACTTCCCTCGAGGCAGGTAAATATCTCTGGATATTTCACAAGGTTGACTTTTGTCTAGATCTTCAGCGAGAACTTTCTCCTCCTGGCAGGGCCCCATGTCACCTGCTGAGGCCCCTCCATGCCAGCTCTGGGTACCACAGCTCAAAGCCCAGAAACACACTACAGAGGTGAGGGGGCACCCATGGGTGGGGGTTCCCCTGGCCATAGGCTACCTCCAGAGACAGAACTGGCCCCCCTCAATGGGGGCAGCCACACCAGGGTCCCTGGTGAACACAAACAAGAAACTGTGATGCCAAGAAGGTGTCCAAACATCCCCAACAGCAGGCCCATCACAGGATGGGAGGCGAGGGATAAGGGAGCTGAGAGACAGAGAGAAATTTAGGAACCTTGGGACAGATAGAGAAGCTGGGCAGAAGGCAGCCCGGCCCAGGTGGGCACAGGCCCCTTCTGGGGTGTCCACTGCATGCCCACATGACCCACAGCTACAAATGCCAACCACAGAGGGGTTGCAGCTGCCCACAGAGGGTGGGCCCAGGCCTGACCCCAGCAGCACAGACCAAGATGCTTCCACCTGCATGGAAGCCAGGCTGGCCCACGTGGGCAGCTGGCAGCTCTGGAGTCTCAGGGCTGGGCCACAAGCAACACCTAAGGTTAAGGTGACTGTTTCCATGTCCTCCTTATAGCACCCTGGGTGCCTGACCACTGAGAACTTCACAAGGCCTGAGAGCCTGAAACCCATCTAAGGGGAAGAGTTAGAAAAGAAACGGGCACTTAGGACCAGGGCCTCTGTCCCCCTTCCTGCCAAGGAGCACAAGGCCCCCAGAACCACAAGGCAAAGAGAAGGCTCACTGACCACATACCATCAGCCCGAAGTCATTCCTTCCAGAAATGGATTGATTATACGCTAAAACCTTTTCCAAACTAGACACATAGTGAACTCAGCAGCTGCTGCAGAATAATTTCCTCCCCACACATCCAAGCTGGAAAAGGAAACCTAAGGACGTGTAATTAAAGTCGTTTAATCTGCTCGTATACGACACAGTATACGCAGAGTCACTTAAAAGCACAGTAATCACTTGGCAGGCAATATTTTCACTTCCTTCTACGGAGTACAGTAATTACTTTTAAACATACACATGTGCAATGAAAAACAATGGGGTATGGTTTTAAGGAAGTTCTACAACCTAGAATTACTCTGCATGCTGGCTAAAGGACTCATAACACTCTGGTCCTCTTTGGAAAAAAAGGTATCAACTCAACAAAGCTTGAAAGGAGCAACAGGGAAACCATCATGAGTGGGGCTGGGAGTGGTGATGTAGACAGGTGGGCAACTTCTTGCCCTTCAGAGTCTGCAGCCCAGAGACCAGCATGTGGCTACCCCAGGGCCTTTGCATTTGCTTCTTCAGAGAACCCGTGCCTGGGTCTGCTTCCCTCCCCGTATCTCCCACTGGGTCCTACAGAGCGAGTGACAATGGGGCTCAGGCTTGGAGACCTGGCACCCCTTCCATGGGCACGGCCCCTCTACTCCACAGGGCTGCGACCTCAGTGCAGGGAACTCCACAGCCTGGCATGCAACTGTGTAGCAGCTACCCTTGGGAATGAAAGCCAGCCCTAGCTTTTCTATGAAGGGCTTCTAGGGGTCTCGGGAGAAGGCCTGCACTGGGGGAAGAATTGAAGCTGCCCACAGCCTACAGCACTCCACCCCTAGAGCACCAAGAAATTCTGAGCACAGCGAGAGGGGAGTGGACAACACAGAAACATGCAGGGCAAGCATGGGGGACACAGAGGAGAGGGTCGAGGGGAGCAGCCCCAAGGTCAGCCAGTCAGAGGCCGTGCAGAGCACACAAAACCTGAAAGAAGAAGTGGGCCGCCTGGACTTAAGGCCAAAAGACAGCTTTACCACTGGGGCCAACTGGAAAAAGGACATGGGATCACTCTGCTTATTTCTTACAACTGCATGTGAATCTGTAATGACATCAAAATAAAGTGTAATTTAAAAAACAGTGAGAGGGACTTCCCCCATGGTCCAGTGGCTAAGACTCCACACTTGCAGCACAAAAAGGCCCAGGTCCCATCCCTGGTCAGAAAATTAGGTCCCACATGTCACAGCTAAAGACCCCACATTTGCAACTAGGACTCGGCACAGCCAAATAAATGAATATTTAAAAAAATAAAAAACAGTGAGGTATAGGACAAAAGCTATAGAAGGCGCTGGTTAAAAAAACAAAACAAAACAAAAAAACTGTTTAATGACTGTACACAAAAAGAAAACCTGTGGTGTTAAGTTAGAATACATGGGAGAGAAAATTCCACTTAAAACAGCAGCACAAAAATTAAATATCTGTGAATAAACGTAGAAAGAGCTATTTGAGCTGTTTAAAATCTACACTGTAAACTCATCTAGGGGCTTCCCAGGCCACACTAATGGTAAAGAATCTGCCTGCCAATGCAAGAGACACAGGTTTGACTCCTGGGTTGGGAAGATCCCCTAGAGAAGGGAATGGCTACCCACTCCAGTATTTGTGCCTGGGAAATGCTATGGACAGAAGAGCCTGGCAGGCTACAGTCCATGGGGCTGCAAAGAGTAAGACACAACTGGGCACAAACAATCCTTTTTTAAAGTCACCCTCGAAATACACAAAAACAGAAGTGGACAAGCAGAAAGACTTCCCTTCTTCCCGGTTACGACATCACAGCTTCCACAACATGTCAATTCTCTCTAATTAATCAATTTAATGCACCCCCCAAAACACCAGTAAACTCTGTTTATGGAGCTGGACCTGTTGATACTGAGGTTCCTTGGGGATGCATGGGGGACACAGAGGAGAGGGTCGAGGGGAGCAGCCCCAAGGTCAGCCAGTCAGAGGCCGTGCAGAGCACACAAAACCTGAAAGAAGAAGTGGGCCGCCTGGACTTAAGGCCAAAAGACAGCTTTACCACCGGGGCCAACTGGAAAAAGGACATGGGATCACTCTGCTTATTTCTTACAACTGCATGTGAATCTGTAATGACATCAAAATAAAGTGTAATTTAAAAAACAGTGAGAGGGACTTCCCCCATGGTCCAGTGGCTAAGACTCCACACTTGCAGCACAAAAAGGCCCAGGTCCCATCCCTGGTCAGAAAATTAGGTCCCACATGTCACAGCTAAAGACCCCACATTTGCAACTAGGACTCGGCACAGCCAAATAAATGAATATTTAAAAAAATAAAAAACAGTGAGGTATAGGACAAAAGCTATAGAAGGCGCTGGTTAAAAAAACAAAACAAAACAAAAAAACTGTTTAATGACTGTACACAAAAAGAAAACCTGTGGTGTTAAGTTAGAATACATGGGAGAGAAAATTCCACTTAAAACAGCAGCACAAAAATTAAATATCTGTGAATAAACGTAGAAAGAGCTATTTGAGCTGTTTAAAATCTACACTGTAAACTCATCTGGGGGCTTCCCAGGCCACACTAATGGTAAAGAATCTGCCTGCCAATGCAAGAGACACAGGTTTGACTCCTGGGTTGGGAAGATCCCCTAGAGAAGGGAATGGCTACCCACTCCAGTATTTGTGCCTGGGAAATGCTATGGACAGAAGAGCCTGGCAGGCTACAGTCCATGGGGCTGCAAAGAGTAAGACACAACTGGGCACAAACAATCCTTTTTTAAAGTCACCCTCGAAATACACAAAAACAGAAGTGGACAAGCAGAAAGACTTCCCTTCTTCCCGGTTACGACATCACAGCTTCCACAACATGTCAATTCTCTCTAATTAATCAATTTAATGCACCCCCCAAAACACCAGTAAACTCTGTTTATGGAGCTGGACCTGTTGATACTGAGGTTCCTTGGGGAAAGCAACAGGGCTACAGGAGCCATGAAGGGGAGGGGCTGCAGGGTGCTGCACCACCGAGTGACCAGCAGCCGCGGGGGCCCCACCACCACACTATGCTCCCAGCGCAGAACAGACAGAGCGGCGCCGGCAGGCCGGTGGCCAGGAGCGGGGGAGTGTGCGCGCTCCGTCCCTCAGCTGTGCCCCTCTGCGACCCCACCCACTGTAGCCCGCCAGGCTCCTCTGTCCATGAGATTCTCCAGGCAAGAGTAATGGAGTGGGCAGCCATTTCCTCCTCCAAGTGTAAACAGAGATCTCATGTATGACAGAGAAGCTAAAATCACTGGGCCCAAAGGACTTATAATACGTAGCATCAACTTCCTTGATGCTACACCTGGATGGCCACTGTACAAAGATGAAATTAGACCTATTCCTCACACTCCAAAGGCGACCTAAACACAAAAATGGAAACCACCCTTACTAGGAGAAAACATGGATGAATTCTTCTACAGGAGTAGGGAAAGGCTTTTTCACTACGACTCAAAATCCAGATGCAAGAGAAAAAGAGACTGATAAATTTAACTACATCAAAACATGTTTTAGCATTTACGTGATGTCATGGACTGAATGTCTGTGTTCCCCACAAAATCATACTGATGCTAAAGCTGAAGCTACAGTACTTTGGCCACCTGATGCAAAGAGCCAACTCATGGAAAAGACCCCAGTGCAGGGAAAGACTGATAGTGATAGTGAAGTCACTCAGTTGTGTCCGACTCTTTGTGATCCCATGAACTGTAGCTTACCAGATTCCTCCATCCATAGGATTTTCCAGGCAAGAGTACTGGAGTGGGTTGCCATTTCCCTCTCCAGAGGATCTTCCCGACCCAGGGATCAAACCCGGGTCTCCCGCATTATGCTGCTGCTGCTAAGTCGCTTCAGTCGTGTCCGACTCTGTGCGACCCCATAGATGGCAGCCCACCAGGCTCCCCCGTCCCTGGGATTCTCCAGGCAAGAACACTGGAGTGGGCTGCCATTTCCTTCACATTATAGGCAGCTGCTTTACCATCTGAGCCACCAGATAGACTGAAGGCACAGAGAGTGGGATGGTTGGATGGCATCACCGATTCAATGGACATGAATCTGAGCAAACTCTGGGAGGTAAGTGAAGGACAGAACAGCCTGGTGTGCTGCTGCAGTCCAGGGGGTCACAGAGTCGGACACGACTTAGCAACTGAACAACAACACTGCTTTTGTTGACACTTGGAATGTCCAGAGCTTTTTAAAATGAAAGAAAAGGGGCAAGGGATTTGCAGGCTGAATGCACCCGAAAACACACTCCATTATGGACTCCGAGGAGAAGCAGGAGCAAGCCGGCAGCGACCCGCCCCCTCCAAGGCCGAGCCCTGACCTTGTAGGAGCTCCACGGCCACGTTCCTCCTGGGGACACGCCTGGGGGAGGGAACGAGCGCCCAGGCCAGCGGCAGCAGGGCTGTCTTCCCCACTACATCTAAGTTTGATCTAAGTTTGGTCGTGACGGAATGCCTGAGTCAGCGATCACCACTGGAATGCTAACCCCGTACTCACTGCTTCACGCAGCAAGTAATTTGTGCAGAAAATCATTTCAGAGCCAGAACATTTCCTCTCCAGATTACACTGAAGAAAGTACACTTGATGACAGTAAAATGGAATCCAATACTCCATGTTAAGATAAACCTCCACATCAAAAAGAATTGATGAGCTATTACAAGCCACATTCTAAGCGCTCCACGAAGCAACAACGCGTGGCAGACCCACCTGCCAGCCGGTGAGCATTTCAATGAAGAGTTAAAAAATAATAATAATCAAGTGTCAGGTAAGTCATATCAGTTTCAGCACGTGGACTTTATAACAGCAAGTGGATCATAATTAATATTCTCGAGGGGACACGATCTACATGTAAATGAGTGGCAAGCAGCATGGAGCCCCCCCCCTCATGGAGGCACCAGGCCTACTGCTCCTCCAGGGGTTCCGTCTGCATCGGCCCCAGCCCATGCCCAAGACAGCAGGGGTACCCTGCCCCTTCCCAGGGTGGGAAAGCCCCTGAAGCCCCTCCCTCCTGCCGTAGTCCCACCCAAAGCCCATTCTACCCACCCCATGCAGACAAGCTTATCTGCACAGAGAGCATTTTGGCTGAAACTTCTGGAAACAAAGAAAGAAAAGCAGAGCTGGAAACAACAGCTTTGTTAGAATAACAGAGATCACTCGTTCGGCTGCATTCAAAACACCTGCCTCTGGGCCAGCTCACCCGATACACAACAGGGATCAGACATCAGACGGGACCAGAAACTAACATGGCAGCTGTGCCGACACCCCATTCTCCTTCTGAATCCCCCAGAATCACCCTCTGTCCCCTGTTTTTCCATCAGCTGCGCAGTGATGCAGGCAGACTGACCACCACAGAAGGCGTCTTGTGGCCTTTTTTTATTCCTAATTTGCTTGTTAAGTGATCTTTTCTTTTTCAGTAGAGCTACCACACGTTTCCCTGGTGACTCAGATGGTAAAGAAACTGCCTGCAATGCAGGAGAGCCGAGTTCAATCCCTGGGTCAAGGAGATACCCTGGAGAAGGGAATGGCTACCCACTCCAGTATTCTTGCCTGGAGAATCCCATGGACAGAGGAGTCTGGTGGGCTGCAGTCCATGGGGTCGCAAAAAGTTGGACACAACTGAGCGACCAACACTACGACCACTACCATATGACCCTGCAATCCCACTCCTGGGTATATACCCGGAGAAAAACTTAGTCCAAAAAGACATACACACACCAGTGCTCTGTGAGGGACTATTTACGATGGCCAAGACAAGGAAGCAGCATAAATGTCCACTGACGGAGGAATGGATAAGGAAGATGTGGTGCATATACACAATGGAATACTACTCAGCCATAAAGAGTGAAATAATGCCACTAGTAGCCACATGGAAGGACCTAGAGACTGTCATACCAGACTGAAGTAAGAGAAGGAAAAGATTAATATCATATGACATCCCTTATATGCGGAATCTAAAAAGGAATGATACAAATGAACTTAATTACAAAACAGAGACAGACTCACAGGCTTAGAGGATGAACTTATGGTTGCCAGAGGGGAAGAATGGAGGGAAGAGTTAGGGAGTTTGGGATGGACATGTCCACATTGCTTTATTTAAAATGGAAAACCAACAAGGACCTACGGTATAGCACAGGGAACTTTGCACACTGTCATGTGGCAGCCTGGATGGAGGGGGGTTTGGAGGAGAATGGATACATGTATGTGTATGGTTGAGTCCCTTCAATGTCCAGCTGGAACTATCACAACACTGTTCATCAACTATACTCCAATATCAAAGTTTTTAAAAAAATTTTTAATAGATAAATAATGATGTTTGCTCTTTCAAACAAAAACCTGAATCTTAAGAATAGCATAGTTTGGATTTTCCCAAAAATCTGTATCAGTGATGTAAATGATGTCTCTTTGTTACCTTTTCTCCAACTGAATCCTATAAATTCTTGCTCTTGGTTCTGAGACAGGCACGTACAAGGTCCACTCAAAGAGAATATCCATCTCTTGCGCAGATTCAAGCTTTACTACCCTTCGTATCATTTGAAAAATGCACTAAAATGGCCTCATTTTTCAAATAATTATTGATTTAATAATTAGAATTAATGCTATCATGAAGCCTGCTGCCTCCTGAACTATTCACACCATCTGCCAGCAGAACATACTGTTTCCATAAAGAAGGAAATGATCAGAACAGAGCTATCAGCAGAAAGAAGTGATTTCTAGTCACGTTCCATGCTTGTTATCCACACCGTTAATAATAATTATACTGCTTTCAACCAAAAGAATATTAATGGTGACTATGCTTATCCTCCGTGCATGGAACCCATGGCTGGGTGGGAACCCAGTGGTTCTTACGTTGCCGTCCGCCCCCGAGGGGCTGTTAAACACGTACTCCAGCTGGAAGACAATGGCGAACGCGGGGTGACGGACCATCTCAGGGAGTCGGAGACGGCTTCTCAGGACCAGAGCCTGGTTTCCAGAGCTGGGCCGAGAACACAGAGAAGGGGTGAGTCAGGCGGTGGCTCCCGCTGCCCGGCACCCAGCACCCCTCATCAGCGCGGGCCCTGGGCCGCCAGTGTTGCTGCTGCATGAGTCCCCTGAGCAGTGTCCCGTGCTCTTCTGGGCGTGTGGCCACCAAGGTAATGTCCTAAACCAGAGCGTCTTTTAGGTGCCGCAATCAACACTTGGCCAAACCACCAGCACTGGGGATGGGAGGACAGAGGGTCTCTGGGGAGGCGCCCCTCCAAGGCCGGCTTCTGCCCAGCCTCATGTGTGGCACCCCTGGGGGACGTCTCTGATGGTGATCTGAGGAGCCCGGACTGAACTTAGCGGCAGAACTTCCTGCCCTCTGGTTCCCTGTCACATGAGGGTCATAGGACACTTCTGGAGGGAAGCATGTGGGGGCTCAACAGCTGGAAGCATCTGTAACACTAACCCCAAGCCATCAAGGCAGAAAAACAAGATCTTTCCGACCACAGGATGCTGAGGTCTGCTGTGAACCAGAGGACGGAGCGGGAGGAAACAGCAGCACTGGGGAAGAACTCAGGTGGGAGAGCGCATCCCTCATGATGGCCTTTCACTGTGATCCCTGGTTGGGGCCCACCCCAATGTCCAACTCCACAGAGGGCTGGACCCGGGGCCCAGGGGAGATACCTGGCCTTGGAAGAGGAGCCAACCTTCCGGCTGAAGCTGGCAGAGCGTGTCAAGGCCACCTCCAGCTCGGGCACCAGCACAAGGACCTGCGGCCGCTGCACGAAGCCCAACCCGTTGTGCACGCCCACGCACAGGCGCCGCTCCAGGATCTCCAGGGCGCCGACATCCAGCGGGCTGCCCGCCTAGGAAGAGCACAGAGTGAGGCCGGCGCAGAGCAGGGGCAGGAGCTCGCCAGAAAAGCCCCCAGCGGAGAGGCCGGCAGGGAGACAAAACTAGAGGCATCACATTCCAGACCAGATGGAGCTTAGTGAAAATATGATAGAGTGTCAGCCGCTCAGTCATGCCCAGCTCTTCACAGTCCCATGGACTGCAGCCTGACAGGCTCTTCCGTCCATGGGATTTCCCAGGCAAGAATACTGAAGTGGGTTGCCATTCCTTTCTCCAGGGGATCTTCCCAACCCAGGGATCAAACTTGGGTCACCTGCATTGCAGGTGGATTCTTTACCATCTGAGCCACCAGGGAAGCCCGCCCAAGGAGCTTAGTAAAGTACCATCCAATCAGGGTGGGTTGGCCTTAGGACACTTTCTTGGTACTTTGGGGGCTCCTCAAATAGCATCACCTTATAGAGGAATCGCCCCCTAGATTCCCAAATCAGCTAATTCTCACTTTCCAAGGCTGAGCTATGATTCTCAAGATGCAGCAAACTAGCAACAAGGTGACCCAGCTCCTCCATCAGAATCTGGAGCTCTGGGGTGCAGGGGCCCCCAAAGTCAAGGCCAGGCAATGATGCAATGATGGAGGTGCCTAGAGGCTGAACACAGAGAGTGTCAACACCTCTGCCCTCCCCCAATTCAGACACTTGAGACTTGGGGTGAATGGGGGCAGCAGTAATCATAATCCAATAAAAATGGAATCTGCCCCAAAGTGATCTCTGGATATTAAAGTGCTTCATCTTAAAAAATGTACAGGCATGCTAACAAATGGGCAAGGATATTCCTCCAGGCTATTACTGTTTATTAAATTATGTGATTGGTGCAAAATGATCCCTGAATTTTTGAGTTTTCTTCATTGCTCATTAATCATGCTGAACTGACCCAAATACAGCCTATTAGACTTTGAGTAATGAGAATAAAACAGGGGCAGAAACAGTATCTTCTGACTGAATGGGAACAAAAATACAAAGAGAGTAGAAATGTGTAATAAAGTGATCTTTATGGAAACATATAAAATTCAACAGTGATACCCTTAAACATTTCAGCAGTCATAAACAATCGACTCTGAGCAACAGGAAAACAGCAGGAACTACAAGAAAGTGTTTGCTGTTGTTTCAATTCTCCGCTTTGCATTTCTGTTTCTTGTGGGACTATGTTACATGCAGCTACATTTTCAAGAATGGTTTGTTGTTGTTCAGTCGCTAAGTCATGTCTGACTCTTGTGACCCCATGGACTACAGCATGCCAGGATTCCCTGCCCTTCACCATCTCCTGGCATTTGCTTAAACTCATGTCCATTGAGTTGGTGATGCCATTCAACCACCTCATCCTCTGTCACCCTCTTCTTCTCCTGCCTTCAATCTTTCCCAGCATCAGGGTCTTTTCCAAAGAGTCGGCTCTTCACATCAGGTGGCCAAAATATGGAGTAGAGTGGGTAGAAAGCAGAAAAAAAAAATGAGTCCATCTTTTAAAAAAATTCCACCTTATTCATGCATGAACACCTATTTATGTGTGCATGCAATTAATCATTTGCAAGCTTCATAATTTGCTAACTTCAGGATGGGTGCCAGGCAACTGAATCATTCATTCTCACAAATAACAACTCAATGGACATGAATTTGAGCAAAAGCCAGGAGGTGCTGAGGACAGGGGAGCCTAGCATGCTGCAGGCCATGGGGTCACAGAGTCAGACACAACTTAGTGACTAAACAACATGCCAACTGTTGGGGCACATCAGGTGCAGTGTTGTGCAGTGTCCTCCTGGTGCAAACACTCCAGACAGGGACTGACAGTCCCCCAGTTATCAGACAAGGGTACCAGGTCCTCTCCACGGCCAAGCACCCAGAGAAACAAAGCAGGGTGAGGCTCCAGAGAGCTCGCTGGGCAGAAGGATGAGGGCGTTGCCTGCAGCTCTGGCGGGGCGGCTGGGCAGGACAGCAGATCGGAGACTGAAGCCTGAGAGGGACTGTGCCAAGGATCCAGATAAGGAAGACGCGGGAAAGTGGGCCATGTGTACATGAGCCCGTGTAGGGACAAGGTGTCAAGCAGGCAGGCAGACCTGGGCAGTGCCTAGGGAAGTGCCCCTCCCAGAAAACCACTTCAGTGAGCCAAAGTGGTTGCAATTTATAGTCATCTCCTTGGAAATATCCTCATGTACTCTGAAAATGTACCTTGTAAATGTAGACTATTTTACAGGTTTCCCTAAGCTCATTTGGTGATTTGATTTACTTTTAAATGAGGACTGATTAAGATACATTAGGTCTTCCCTGGTGGCTCAGACTGTAGAGTCCACCTGCAATGCAGGAGACCCAGGTTCAACCCCTGAGTTGGGAAGATCCCCTGGAGGAGGCATGGCAATCGACTCCAATATTCTGGCCTGAAGAATATTCCTCCTGAAAGAGGAGCCTGGCGGGCTACAGTCCATGGTATTGCATAGAGCTGTACAGGACTGAGCAACTAACACACACATAAGATACATTAGTGTGTGTGTGTGTGTGTGTGTGTGTGTGTGTGTGTGTGTGTGTGTTAGTCGCTCAGCTGCGTCCGAGTCTGTGATTCTATGGACTGTAGCCTGCCAGGCTCCTCTGTCCATGGGATTTCCCAGGCAAGAATATTAGAGTGGGTTGCCATTTCCTACTCCAGGGGATCTTCCTGACCCAGGGATCAAACTCGTGTCTTCTGCATGGGCAGGTTAATTCTTTACCACTGCACCACAAGGGAAGGCCCTAAGATATGTCAAAGTGAATATTAATTAATGTCTCAGGTTAACAGCACCCTCTCAGCGGTGAAGTGAAGACAATGGGCTACTGCCCCTCTTTAGGCACAAAGAGACAAGAAGAAACAGGGGCATCACTGTGATTGCCCACATCGGGGGCTCAGGAGGCCAGCATCTCCCAGTCTGCCTGGTGTTCCCTCCCCACTGTTCAGACTGAACTCCCCAACCCTGGACTGTACCTCCCGGAAGCAATCGCTGATCACGAGTTCCAGAAGCTCCTCCTCGAACTTCTCCAGCGAGGGATACAGCGTGAAGAACAGATCATCCAGGTAGCATGTCAGAGGCTTCTGCAAGCGGGGCTTCCGGAGGGCATCTCCTGGACACGAGAGGCTCAGATGGATGACCCATTGAAACACAACTGCCGGAGGGCCCTTTCGCCCAC
Source organism: Madoqua kirkii (assembly GCA_006408675.1). NCBI lineage: Eukaryota > Metazoa > Chordata > Mammalia > Artiodactyla > Bovidae > Madoqua > Madoqua kirkii. Next base: position 49,827 of record SJYC01141530.1, read on the forward strand.
AGGGCTTCAGGCCAAGGGCTGAGCACCGGGAAGAAGGTGTGGGCATCGCTCAGACAGACTCAGAGCCGGAGCCTGTCAGCCCAAGCCCAGATGCTAAACAGATCAAATGAGTGCAAATTTCATTTGGTCCAAATTCCTCCCCAAACGTCCTCCAGGAACAAATTTCCTAACTCAGCTATCTAGGGCACACAGGCTGCCAGAGGCAGGGTGACATCTGTTCCCTTCCCCACGGCTTCCTGTCCAGCGAGAACACAGCCAACTGTGTCATTTCCCATTTCCTTATGCTTACCCTCAATTATGGGCTTCCCCAATGGCTCAGCAATAAAGAATCCTGCAATGCAGGAGAAGCAAGAGATGCGGATTCGATCCCTGGGTGGGAAAGATCCCCTTGGAGGAGGAAATGGCAACCCGCTCCAATATTCTTCCCTGGGAAATCCCACGACAGAGGAGCCTGGCAGAGTACAGTCCATGGGGTCCCAAGAGTCAGAAACGACTGAGCAACTCACGACAGAAATGATACCCTGAACCATGTGGAAACACTCAGACCACGTGTGAGCGTGGCGCAGCGATAAGCAGAAACAAAGGCTGGGCTGCGAAGATGAGAGGGAGGTCCCATCCCTATCAAGAAGCAGCCAGACCGTAAGGTCCATGAGGGTGAGGACAGAAAGGGAGGGCAGCCCGTGGCATCCAGCCCAGCGCCCACGCCAAGCAGGTGAGTGGAAACCCAGCCTCGAGAGGGTTGCATCACACCTGTTTGGAGAGGCTTCTCCATGGGCCCTGGAACAAAGGCCACCACAGTAGGAAGAAGGCAAAGCCAGCCCCCACAAACACAGCCCCAGGGGGTGTCTGCCCCTTTACATCCTCATCTGTATCATCTCTCTGGTTTTGGTCTTCTCTGTCTCTTCCTAAACGTTTATGATTATTTTTTTTTCAGAGTTTAGATTTTTTTTTTTCAGAGTTCTAGGACTTTTAATCTGTCCCAAAATTGCTGAAGTAAAAATCATGATAAAACATTCTGCTTTCCTTTACATCCCCCAATGCAAAAAAAAAAAAACTCCGTAGGAAAAAAATTGTTTTGTACATGGGAAGAAACAATATAAATTCAAAACTTACAGATAAGGGTTAGCTCTATCACTCATCTCTTTAAAAAGTTTATATGAATATCCAGTCAACACCAACAGGGTTATCTCCCTTGAAATGTTATCTATACGGATTTCCAAGTAGACCACAGGGCTGTATACTGTCTTGGAATGTCCTCAGAAGGCTCTGTCATTGATCAGGTAACAGAGTAAAAACCCCAGAGTCCTTTCTTTCAAATGGAAGAGGGAGAGACAGGGATAGAAGAAACTACTCAAACTTCATCTTCTTTTAAAAGCCCAATTCCAAAGCTTAAAAAAAAACAATTGATGTGAGACGCAGTGCTGATGAAACTATGCCGGAAAGAACACTATCTTACTGGAAGGTTATCAGTCAGAGCAGCTGAAACGCAGTGGTCTCTGTAACTTAGAGTGCATCAAGAGCCTTAAAAATATACCTATCCATAACCAACAAGGACCTACTGTAGAGCACAGGAAACTCGGATCAATGCCATGTGGCACCCTGAATGGGAGGGGGTGTGGGAGAGAACAGATATGTGTATGCGTGTGGCTGAGTCCCTTCACTGTTCACTGAAACTGCCACAGCATGGCTAATCGGCTATATCTCAACACAAATCAAAAAGCTTAACGTTTGAAAAAGCAATCCATATCCACCTTCTGCCCAGCAATGCCACTTTTGAATCTATTTAGCAAAATAATCAAGAGTTAAGAGTTCAGTCACTCAGTCGTGTCTGACTCTAAATAATCAAAGATGGAAGTAAAGCTTTATTTGCAAGAATACTCATTAGAACATTATTTATAACAGGCAAAAGAAACCACCAGATGTTCAAGAATATGAGAATGTTAAATAATCTCTTGCTCATCCACATAAAATGAGGAAAAAAATCATATTGTCAGAGACTATTTAAAAGGAAACAAAAACAAAAACAAAAAAAAAAGAAAGAAGGAAATAAAAACAAACAAAAAAGATTTAATAATCAAAAAAAATCATGACATTATAGGTGAAAAGAACAATATATAACAACAATAAAACTGCATATTATTAGTCCATTTGGTGACAAGATTACTTAAAATATATGCATTTTGAGACATTACTTTGCCGACAAAGGTCCAAAAGCTATGGTTTTTTCAGTAGTCATGTATGGATGTGAGAGTTGGACCATAAAGAAAGCTGAGCATCAAAGAATTGATGCATTTGAACTATGGTATTGGAGAAGACTCTTGAGAGTCCTTTGGACTGCAAGGAGATCAAACCAGGAAATCAGTCCAGAATATTCACTGGAAGGACTGATGCTGAAGCTGAAGCTTTAATACTTTGACCACCCAATGCAATGAACTTACTGGAAAAGACCATGATGCTGGGAAAGACTGAAGACAGAAGGAGAAGGAGATGACAGAGGATGAGATGGTTCTATGGTATCACCAACAGAGGGGGACGACAGAGGATGAGATGGTTGGATGGCATCACTGACTCGATGAACACGAGTTTGAGCAAGGTTTGGGAGTTGGTGACTGACAGGGAAGCCTGACGTGCTATAGTCCATGGGGTCACAAGGAGTCAGACACAACTGAGTGACTGAACTGAACTGATACATTTCCATGTATACACATATATCTTTTTTCTTGGAGTAGTACTCTGTTCTTGTTTGTTTGTTTTTTTTAACTGAAGCATAATTGATTTTCAGTGTTTCCACAGTAATTCACTGTGATTCAATACATATATCTGAATCACTATATATATATTTGCAGATTCTTTTCCATTATACATTATCGCAAGATATTGAATAGTTTCCTAGGCTACATAGTAGGTCTTTGTTTTTTATCTATTTTATATATAGTAGTGTGTATTTTTTAATCCCAAATTCCCAATATATCCCTCCCCCAGCTTTCCCCTCTGCTAACCATAAGTCTGTTTTCTATATCTGTGAGTCTATTTCTGTCTTGTAAACAAGTTCATTTGTATCATTTTTTTAGATTTCACATATAAGAAAAGTTATATGACATTTGTCTTTCTCTGTCTGATCTACTTCACTGAGTGTGATCATCTCTAGGTCCATCCATGTTGCTGCCAATGGCATTGTTTCATCCTTTTTGTGGCTGAGTAATATCCCATCGTATTTTTTTATACTATATCCTCTTTATCCATTCATCTATTGATGGACATTTAGGTTGCTTCCATGTCTTGGCTATTGTAAATAGTGCTGCAATGAACACTGGGGTGATGTATCCTTTCCAACTAGAGTTTTCATCTTTTCCAGATATACACCCAGGAGTGGGATTGCTGGATCATATAGAAACTCTATTTTTAGTTTTCTGAGGAACCTCCATAGTGTTTTCCATAGTGGCTGCATTAATTTACATTCTCACCAACAGTATAAGAGGGCTCCCTTTTCTCCATATCTTCTCTATCATTTGTACTTTTTGATGGTGGCCTATACATGTATGTCTGTAGACAGTAATCACATATTACTTTATTCCCCTCTTTATGGTTTTTTATACCTTTCCCGTCACAAATACACACTAAGGTTTGATGCTTCTGAGAAAGTTTATGCACTCCTTTCATCATATTTTTAAGTGTTTAAAGCAGGTCAGTTGATGAATCAGACACAATTTAAAAGTACAGGTATCCTTATTCACAGCAGACAAAAGGTGGAAACAACCCAATGCCCATCAAGAAGTAAAAGAAAGACAGACAAACTGTGGTCCATCCACACAACACAGTATCATTCTTCCCTGGTGGCTCAGAAGGTAAAGAATCCACCTGCAATGCAGGACACCCAGGTTCAATCCCTGGGGTGGGAAGATCTCCTGGAGATGGGAATGACAGCCCACGCCAGTATTCTTGCCTGGAGAATCCCATGGGCAGAGGAGCCTGGCAGGCCACAGGCCACAGGGTTACAGAGAGTGGGACATGACTGAGTGACTCACACTTTCACTTTTACTTTCAAAGAGGAAGGAGATTCTGACGCATGGTACAACATGGATGAAACTTGATGACGTTACGCTGAGTGAGATGAGCAGTCACAAAAAGACAAGTACTGCATAATTCCATTTATGTGAGGTGCTGAAAGTCATTAAATTCCAAGACAGAACGTAGAATGGGGGCTGCCGGGGGCTGGGGCAGGGTGGGGAGTTACTGTCAGACGTCTCAGATCAAGACGTTCTACTCACACAAGACCTCTGCGCCCCAACGAGTTGCTACACTTACACGAATTACGAGGACTTGGTGCACAATTTTTTATCAATCTTTTCGTGTAAAATACTGTACACATAAATTGGTACTACAATTTTCTGTACATTTTTATGTGTTTCACGTTGGAAAGTATTTTACCATTTCGTTCACAGACTTCGTGTAGGACTCGACCCTCGGAGTCAGTCTCTGTCTTCCTCTCTCCCTCCCGGGTCTCCCCTCTGCCCGTACCCTTTACCTGGGGAGAGGGTCGTTATCCGTCCTTGAGTTCCACGGAGGTGGGTATCCTTCGTGTGTTTAGTTGGTACGTCCTAAAGTCCCTTGTGTCGTCTTTTGGCGGTCCGTCGTCCAGGGAGACCCTCGACTCCCCTCCCTCTCCCATTGCGACCGTCCTGGGTCTCGTCGTCCTCCACTCCCACGTCTCTCCCTCGTCTCCCTTCCCCCCTGTGTATTTCCTACGGACAGTGGGGGAATAAAAACGTCTGACGTATAATAAGTGTAAGACGTTCAATTAAGTACACAGATGTAGTATCCCGTCCTGTGTAAGGGGAGGTCACTAAAGTCGTAAAAATTGTGTGTTGGTGACAGAAGAAGACACTGGAACTAGGTTTCCTGGGACAGTGACCGCGCACGAGCGACGAAATCTTGGGTCTGTCGAGTAAACGACCAATGGTTTGTTAGGGAGTCGAGAACTAGTGTTAATTTGAGAACGGGTTTTCTTCACAAGTCCCAGTTCACCGGGTCCCGAGGTACCCGTCAGTGTCCTGCCCCTCCCCGAGGTCCATTCCACCAGTGCTGGGGGTGGGGTTTCCCTCTACCGTCGTTGGGGGCTCGAGGGGCACGAGGACACTCTGGGGGGTGGAGGAGGGGGGAAGGGGAGGTGTGAGCCTCGGCGGGGTACGAGAGTCGGAACTGCGGTCGCTCTGGTATAGTAGGACGGACCCACCTGGGCTTCCATCACTCAGTCCAGGGAGCCAGAATCCCCGGACACACCCCAACCTCTGGGGCAGAGAGCATCCTGGGGGCACCCCTGAATCCATGGAAGGAGGACACACAGACTACCACTGGCACCCTCTCCCTAACAATCTGTGCTGAGCAGCAAAATCACCCAACCCCAAAGATACACCCCAGCATGTTACCAGCTCATGTCCCCCAATGCCAAGTCTTGTTTCCATGGAAGCATGAATGGGAAACAAGTGCCCTTCCCTTAGGGCTGCTCCCTCAAAGGGTCTGCGCTGCCCCCTAGCCAGAAGTCACTCCCTGGCCAACAAGCACTGGGACAGTGAGAAGAGCCACCAGCCAGCACTCCCCTCCCCGTCATCTTCAGGTGCGATGGAAACAGAAGGAAACCCAGAGCTGACCCACTGCCTTTCCCAGTGCAAGGGACCCAGTTCTGAGCCTGGCTTGGCCAGAGACCTGTTCTGCAAACTTCCAGAAGCCATGACCAAAGAAAGAACAGCTCTGAAGGGCCCTCTGACATGAGACAGATCAGAGCTCCCAGACGCCCTGTGGCAGTCACAGGGGAGCTGCGGCAAAGGAGCCACCCCAACTCAACTCAAGACAGAACGTTCCAGACCAAGAAGCAGCCACTCAGCCTTGCCAGGCACACCCCATGTGACCAGCGCAGGGCTTTACTGACCCATTTCACTTGATCCCCATACACATCTCTCCGGGCAGGTCCTCACAATGCCCCCATTTTACAGAGGAGACTGGCCATGGCAGAGGCTTGGAGTGCTCACGTGGGGCCAGAATGGAGCCTGCTCACCACCTCGGGCCTTGGGGCACTTCCCCAGCATGCCAGCACCACCCACGGGCACAGCTTCACCGCCTGACACTGTCGTTCCCTCCTTCAACCAGCACCAGCAGCCAGCACAGACACAAGGGGCCTCGGCAGAGCTGACTCCTGGCAGGGGGACTGTTGACCCCCGTGCACTGTAAATGAGTGGGGTTTTCAGTCATCCGTTGCCACGTCTTTGGGTGGAGAGGCAACTTCCAACAGCAGTCCTGCTCCTACTTTTCAATGATGCCTTTCCTCCTAAGACTCTCCCGAACCAGCACAGAGAAAACCGGACGGGGAGAACCCCTGCCTAGAGACATCCTTCAAGGACGCGCTTGGTAACACGGCCCCATCCAAGGACCTCAGGCTCCCAGGGACATAGCTCCCCTGCTGGGGGTGTTTCATTCACCAGAACACACCTCCTGAGAGAGAGAACGTGGCAACAACAGCAATAGAATGTAAATGAAATTTAGGAACAATTTAAGCAGGAATCTAAATGAACTTGAGTTAGTCCACAGTTGCTCTAGATGGTATGTGTACTCAGCATGTCAGACTCTTTGCAACCCCAAGGATTGTAGCCCTCCAGGCTCCTCTGTCCATGGGATTTCCCAGGCAAGAATACTAGAGAGGGTTGCCATTTCCTCTTCCAGGGGATCTTCCCAACCCAGGGATCAAACCTCCATCTCCCACGTCTCCTGATTGGCAGGCAGGTTCTTTACCACTGGGCAACCTGAGAAGCCCCAGGTTTGCTCTGAAACACCTTCTATGGCCTGTAAGGACCGCAGTTGGACTTGAGGCTGGCCCTCATCCAGGAAGGATGCACTGAATCTATACTGGGAGCACAGGGCTGCACCCTCAGCCCCAGTACAGGGCCTGCCGCCCACAGGATCTACTCCACAAACACGTGTTGAGCAATCAGTGAATCAATTGGTATATAAAATGTATACACCAACCTACTAGCAGCAGTTATCTCTGGGGAGTGAGGTTGGAAGGGAAAAATTTGTGGGATAAAGATTAATTCTGTCATTTTAACTGTCCTCAGCAAAGGGCCAGAATCAAAGCTGTAGCACACTGGCCCCTGACCCACAGCAGCCTCGGGGAGCATGGCCCTGTCCCTGGTCACTCCCTCACCGCGGGGGATCGAAGTCACCATCCGGGAACTCAGAAGACACGTAGCCCAACTCCGGAGGGGGGCAGTCAGCTCGGCCTGGGAAGCCTGGTGGGAAAACCCCATCAGTACACAAGGTGCTCAGGCCTGGGGCGCAGGGCCCCTCCTGGGACCTGTATGTTGCTTGTGAAAGTGCAGCATCAGCAGTTTGGGGCTAGGGAAGCACCTCAGTAGATGGAGGGCCAGCCCAAGGACACATCCACCAAGAGGGACCACCACATGGCAAGCCTGCAGATCAGTTATCGGGAAAGCTCTGCCTAGCTCGGTTTAATAGATGAGGAAGCAGGGCTGGGTCAGTGAGCTGGCAGGTCAGCCCGGGCACAGCCCCGCACCAGCACAGAGTTGGCATGCCGATGCTTGAGATACAAGAGGGAGAGAGGATGGGTTCCCGGGGAGCAGAGGGCTGTGAGCTGGGCCAAGCAAGAGATGAGAGATGACCGACAGCATGAGGGCCCAGCAGGGCAGCGGGCAGCAGTGAATCCCTGCACTGACTGCCCAGCACAGCACCCTGGGCACCGCCTCACCACCCCCGCCAGCCAAACCTCCTGCAGCTACCACACTTACGAAAACCACATGTGACCCCACAATGACCTCCATCCACATTTCAACTGAAAACAACCCACTCCTAGCACTGACATATATCTGCTACCACGTGTAAAATAAATAGATAGGGGGAAGCTGCTGTTTAACACAGGGAGCCCAGTCTGGTGCTCTGTGACGACGGAGATGGGTGGGATGGAGTCAGAGGGAGGCTCAAGAGGCAGGGGATATGTATACACTTATGGCTGACTTACAATGTTGTATGGCAGAAACTAATAGAACATTGTAAAGGAATTATCCTCCAATTAAAATTGTAAAAAAAGTAAAACAGAGTGAAAGCAGCTCACTTCTCCACATTGTGGTATTTTACAAATGAACAAACAGCTGAGTCCCATCACAATAGCAAAATAAAATCAAGCCCTCGGCAAGTTAGACAAGTGATTCCCACCACTGAGGCCTGCACCAGCCCCTGCCTGGGCCCTTCAGGGCCATAAAACACTATCCAACAAAACAATTCTTCAAGAGTGAGTCACACAAGCCCACGAGATCCTGGGCGGAATGTGTAACAGAAACAATAACCTCTGTCAGAAAGCAGGCTGGGTGCCTGGGAGGCTGCGCATGGGGGCTGAGCAAGAGGATCTCTGCTCCCAGGTGGTCTGGGGACTGGAGGGGAGGCTGCCCTGGTCCCCTCTCCCTCAGAGGAGTGAGCACAGCTCCTGCCCACTGAAGGCAGCTCTCGCCCACCTGCTAGAGTGCATTCTGGCCATTTGTTTCTAAACAACATAAACTACTCTTCATTTTTGCCATTTTATAGACACCACCTGCATCCCTCAAAGGCCTCAGTGCCCGCCACTCCACATCAGAGGCAAACCAGAGGCCAAGGGGGCTTAGCTCATCCAAAAACGCAAACTCAGGGTCAGGAACTGGACTCGAGCTCCTTGAATCCAGAACTCTTCTCCATGACGCAGCCCTTTACCCTTCCAGCCTGACCTGAGATGCTGAGAACAAATACGGGGTCTTTCTGGACCCCTGAGCTTCTCCTGCACCTCCCAGGAGGGACACAGAAGCAGGTCTGCGCTCTGCTATATCTTCATGTTTTAGCTGCAGTTCTACTGACCCCCGCTGGTGATGGATGCACATCAGGCCCCAAGAACATTCAGAATCCCAGGTCAGAAAGACTCATCCGCTAACTTCCTGCACGTTCGCATCTAGGTACCTGATACCTGCGCGATCCCGGCAGGGGTGGTGACAGCTCCTCCCTGAGCAGTAGGCAGGTAGGCAGGGCTGGGGCAGGGCTTAGAGCCAGATGCAGGTGTCACATTCTCCAGCAGCATGACCAGGAGGTGCTCTCTCCAGCCTGTAACTCTTACTATTCCTCCCTCTGGGGTAAACACGGGCGCATCACAGGGGGCAACATGGCTGCTTATGGGGGGCTGCAGGAAGGGGGTTAGGGCTCAGTGAACCAGGACAGATCCAAACCTGGAGCCCCCCTCCATACACACACACACACACACACACACACACACACACACACACACACAAGAACATGCTCCTGCTTATGGTTAATTGGTCATTTCTCATGTATCAGCATCTCCTCTCTGAGATGCTGGAGAAACAATGAGCTCAGGATGGACCACTGTGCACCCGTCCCAGGAGTTAGTGACCTCAGATGACAAGGTCTGCAGCCCAGCCTAGACCCCAGCACCCAGGCCACATGCATGGACATCGTTGCTGAGACACACACTCCTTCCTAGAGCTGAGCCTCCTCTTTGGGTCCTGGGTGTTTCTGTTCTGAGCCAAACACCTGGCACCTCCCAGCTCTCCTCCCCACTGCTCACACCCAAAGCCACATCCTACCTCTCCTGGATGGAGCAGGGAGCCAGCTCCCAGAAAACAGAGGCTCCAGGAGCGCCAGGTGGGAAAGGCTGCTGCAGTCCCTTCTCCTAGATTCTTCCAGATGGCCAAAAAAAAAAAGCCCCCAGAAGCGCCCGGAAGGACCAGGAGGCCAAGGAGGTGCGGCCCATCAGTAGAACCTAAATGCAGATCAGTCCCTAAAGGCATTCATGGATGTGAAGGGCTGACCTTTATCCACCAGTAGAATCAACTCCTAAATCACACCAAGACTCAGCTCTGAGCCTGTCCCATGGATTTCAGCTCCAAAGTAATCAAGCAGCTTCACTCGCAAGTTGAAAGGTGGACCAGCCCAATGTCAGTGGACAGGTAAATGGATAAACAAAAGGTGGCCCTTCCATACGATGGGGTACTACTCAGCCTTAATAAGCAGGGAAATCTTGACACACGCAAAAACACAGATGAACCTGGAGGACATTATGCCAAGTGAAATAAACCAGTCATGGAAGGACCAGTCCTGCAGGATTCCACTTCTGTGAGGTCTCTAAAGGAGTCCTCATAGGGACAGAGGCTAGAAAGGCGGGCAGAGGGGGCAGAGAGATGGGGAATTGCTATTTAATGAGACAGAGTTTCAGCTGGGGAAGATGAAAAGGCTCTGGAGATGGATGAGGGGATGGCTGCACAGCGATGCGAGTGGACTTAATGCCACTGAGCTGCACACTTAAAAATGGCTAAAATAGTAAGGTTTACGTTATACCTATTTTACCACAATTAAGAAGTTATAATAACCAAGCCACTGATA
>SJYC01141531.1:0-25718 GCA_006408675.1 Madoqua kirkii
CCCCCCTTCTTCTCCCCCACCACCACCTGGCTGTTAGCCGGAGGGACCCAACCAGCGCTCACCCCATGCAGCCCAGTTCCTGCAAGATCTGACCTAACAGAGACTCATCAAGTGACCAGAAACAAGAGTCCTCACCTGATTCTCCGTGAGCTGGAAGGAGGCCAGGTATCTGCTGCAGACCGGACACCAGCAGGTTCTCGGGAACAAGGTGGAACATGGGCTCCAGGAGCGGGTGTGGCCTCAGCGTGTACTGCAGGCTGCAGTTCTCAATGAGGGTCATGTGCTTGTTCTCTGGGGGAGAAAACACCTCCTGTGACAGCTGAAACCAACGCACCTTCAGTCACACCGGCCAATAAGCCCAGCATCTTGGGTAAGAGCCAGACAAACAGGAAAAGTGTTTTTCTAGGGAGAGAGGGGAATTGCTCTGCTCATTCAGCCAAGAGCAAAAAAAGAATCAACCCTTAATACCTCTCTTTGGTAGCACTGCAATGAAAGAGACACTTGTTTCTAATCTGACATAATAGAATCTCGTGACTCACCTCTTCCCCTGAGCAGTGTTGTCAGGTCTGGCTTGCTCCCATGATCAGAGGGACCCTGGAGGGCGCTCTGACAAGAATATCTCTTCTTCAGTCTCAGCCTCACATTCACTGAGCCGCACAAAGCAGCAGGACTAGGTGCTGGGCAGCCAGCAACCTCTAAGACAGAGTCCTGTCCTCAAAGAGGACACACACCTGCGGTGACTAAGATACAAGCCCACTGACACCCATAACACATGGGAGACCAGGATCCGAACCCCAAGGAAGGTTTGGATAACATGCTGGGGAAGGAGGAAGAAGGAGAGCGTCCTCAGAAAGGAACCACTGGGAACAGCTCAGACAAGAGTTCTCAGGGAGGTGGAGGGAAGGCGTCAGCAGAAACTGGGCGCAGGACCACAGGGCCTGGGGTTAAGGAGGACACAGACACACCCTCAACTCATGGCCACCAAATGGTGCATCTTGCTACTGCCTGATTTCCTCTGCTGACAGGGGACTCACCACCTCATGAGGTGCACTAAGTGTTCTCATAAGAACTGAATGTGCATTCATTACAAAGTAAAACTGTATTATTGAAAATTGTATTATTAATATCTGACCACTCCACACATAGGATCTGCTTACTGTAAGATGTTAAATGCCCTAAAAGGCACTCTGCTACCTGGCTGGCTGGAGAGCACATTGGTACACCTCCATGGAGGGCAAACAGGGGAAATAATACAAAACTGCCCATGGAAGGGCCCCCAGACAGCAATCCCACTTCCAGGAATTTACCCTACAGATTCACACGCACATTCACAAAAGGGCAGACGTTTACTGTACCTTCAACCTTCTGCTCCTACAGAACAGCTCCAAGTGTCTGTTTGGCAGGGGGCAGTTCAGTCACAAACAGCAATTCAACTAAATGCCACCCAGTGGTAAAAAGAGTGAGCATGCTTCCTAGTGCTGATATGAAACACCCTCCAAGATAAACAGTTAAGGGGAAAAACAAAGGTCTGGGACGACGTAACAGGGGCAAAAACAAGACCACGGGCATGCTCATTTGCTCGTGTGTTATCAGAAGACCCGGAAGGACCCACAAGACCCCAGAGAAATCACCTGTGATGTAGGCGAGGAGCTGAGCACAGGAGTGAAGAGACATCATCTGAACCTTCTCACACTGTTTCATAGTTTGAATTCTGGATTATGGGAATGCATCACCCAGTCAAGAAAAATACCCTACATTTTTTGAAATGCACCCTGAGAGGATAAGCTGTCAGTCTGTGGCTGTCCCTTCTCAGGCTCCTCACATATCCATAGACCTCATATCCTCCACCAGAAACATGGTCCTAGAATGGACCTGGGTGGGGCAGGGGGGAGCAGGGGCGGTACTTGCTGTTTAATAGTTGCTGAGTCTAAGGATAGTTCAGGAGAGAAAATGCTGGCAAGTCAATGAGTAAATTCAATTGGGGAATAACCTAAAAGGGTTTCCCTGGTGGCTCAGACAGTAAAGAATCTGCCTGCAATGTGGGAAACACTGGTTTGATCCCTGGGTTGAGAAGAAACCCTGGAAAACAGAATGACTATCCACTCCAGTACATCAAGGCTTTATATTATCACCTTGCTTATTTAACTTATATGCAAAGTATATCATGAGAAATGCATGACTGGACAAAGCACAAGCTGGAATCAAGATTGCTGAGAGAAATATCAATAACCTCAGATATGCAGATGACACCACCCTTAAGGCAGAACGCGAAGAAGAACCAAAGAGACTCTTGATGAAAGTCAAAGAGGAGAGTGAAAAATGTGGCTTAAAATTCAACACCCAAAAAACTAAGATCATGGCATCTGGTCCCATCACTTCATGGCAAATAGATGGGGAAACAAAACAGTGTCAGACTTTATTTTTGGGGGCTCCAAAATCACTGCAGATGGTGACTGCAGCCATGAAATTAAAACATGCTTGCTCCTTGGAAGAAAAGCTATGACCAATCTAGACAGCTTATTAAAAAGCAGAGACATTACTTTACCAACTAAGGTCCATCTAGTCAAAGCTATGGCTTTTCCAGTAGTCATGTATGGATGTGAGAGTTAGACCATTAAGAAAGCTAAGCACCAAAGAACTGATGCTTTTGAACTGTGATGTTGGAGAAGACTCTTGAGAGTCCCTTGGACTGCAAAGAGATCAAACCAGTCCATCCTAAAGAATATCAGTCCTGAATATTCACTGGAAGGACTGATACTAAAGCTGAAACTCCAATACTTTGGCCACCTGACGCAAAGAACTGACTCACTGGAAAAGATCCTGATGCTGGGAAAGATTGACAATGAGAGGAGAAGGGGATGACAGAGGACGAAATAGTTGGATAGTGTCATGAACTCAATGGACATGAGTTTGAGCAAGCTCCAGGAGTTAGTGATGGACAGGGAAGTCTGGTGTGCTGTAGTCCATGGGTTGCAAAGAGTAAGACATGACTGAACTACTGAACTGAACTGAACTGACCTACTCCAGTATTCTAGCCTGGAGAATTCCATGGGCAGAGGAGCCTGGCGGGCTACAGTCCATTGGGTCACAAAGTCAGACACAACTGAGCAACTAACACTAAAAGCCAGTCTTTATCATTAAAGCTAAGTTTCTGACTAACTGTTCCTCTATCATGAGATTTTCACCAAATTCAGGGAGTGGAAGTAGGCTCAGGGTTTCACACAGGCTGGAAGGCAGACACCAAGTTCCCACCAAGGAATCTAGGCAACATTTCGAAGTCAGAAAGTCACCCCCACACTCGCCCCAAACATATCCACCTCCACTGCTAGAACCCTGTTCATATCTCCCAGGTCAGAAAAGAGCTCCACACCAGGCCCCTGAAGTGGCCTGTCAGCCCATCCCCCTGCTTCACTGGGCACCCCTCCATCCACCCTCCACTCAGCCAGCAGCCAGGGGTGCCTCACATCTCTCCCAGGGGCACCCTGGCTGCTCAGCAGGAGAAGCCACAGAGGCAGGCAGGAAGCCCACTCTGCCCTCAGGCGGCAGCTCAGCGCTGAGCCCACACAGAGTAGGCGCTCCTGCAGGATGTCCCTGTCATTGGCACCACTGGACACCTTGCTGTGCTGGAGACGACCCATGCACTTTCTAGGCAGAGGCTTCCAGGGACAGCTGGTGACCGTGACAGATAGCAACTACTCCCTCAGGGGCAAAGCTGCTACCCAGAGGCTGGGGGGCAGCAGCCCTCCCTCCAGGTGGCCCCACGGGGTCATCCTCACAAAGCTGTGTGCTCCCTTCAGGCTCATGTGTCTCAGGTCTTTAAATTTTCTTTTTTTTTTTTTAACCCTTTAGCTGCACCGCTTGGCATGCAGAATCTCAGTTCCCCAATCAGGGATGGAACCTTCAGCTGCTGCAGTGGGAGCACAACGTCCCAACTGCTGGGCTACCAGGGAAGTCCCCAGGTCTTTAAATTATGTCAGACTCCAAGCCCATGTTACACGTTCCTCAGATCTGTTAACACCTGAGCTAAGCTGGTGTCGCTCTAATACTTAGGAAAGTGACATGATGAGCAGGTGCTGTGGAGGCCGAGCCAGGCCGCGTCTCTTACGTTCTATGGGGTCCTGAAGGAGTGGGTGGAGGAGGGCTCGCGGGCTCCCATGATACAGTCTCAGCCTGCAAAACAAGATGCATAAGCTGCGCATCAGCACCTGCATTCAGTCACAGGACCCCAGCTATGCTTCTCAAAAGGAAAGCCTGTGGAGACCTCCACTCCACCCCTCTAGAAGCTTCCACCACCCTCCGCAGGGAACAGAGACACCTTAGCACAGCATCGGCTCCATGAGCCCACAGCGCTGGTGGGCAAGTTCGTCCAGAGTACACACTGCATGGTCCAAATGCAGCCTGAGCAAGGGCACTGGAAACAATGCCTGGGGAGCAGCTTGTGCCTGAAAATGTCCCAAGATTTGAAACAACATTTGAGGGGCTTCTACCGCTGTGTGTCTAGAGTAGTGGTTCCCAACCAGGGAGGATTTTGCCCCATCAGGACAACTGGTAAAGTCTGGAGAAGTTTTCGGCTGTCACAGCTGGGCAGGGAGGAGGCTACTGGCATCTTGTGGGCTGTAAGACTGCACACTGTTCAGGACGGCCCCGTAACAAAGGCATACCTAGCCCAAGAGTCCATGGAGCCAGGGTGGATAAGCCCCCATTTACAGTGACAACGCAAACCCCACCACGGCTAAAATGACCACACACACACACCGTCTCACCCATCTGGGCACGTTCAGGTCCTAACAGAGCCTAGCACATAGCGGACCCCCAGCCAGTGTTTGCTGAGTGAGCCCCTACTGCTGCCTGGGCGCTTGTCTGGGAACAACCTACTGCTTACAGTCTGGACCCTTAGGAGGTGGACACTGCTGTCCACCAGGCACAGATGATAAATTCAGAGTCAATAGTTTAAACACCTGGCCCCAGACCCACAGGAGTAAGGATGGAGCAGCGCTCAACCTGTCCTCCTTATGTCAGATCCCATCCCCCTAGCCAAAGCCTGTACTGCTCCCACCTGGAGAAGGATGGCTGGGCTTACACAGCAACAGCAAACACGGTTACAACCTGAAGCAAAAACATCCCCAGGAGACTGTGATCAACACACAGAAGCTGACAAATTCAGAGCTTCCTACTGTGGACGAGCAGTTAATTCACCACAGAAAGATGCTGGGAACCCCAACAACTGAGAAAACAAGGCAGATACCGTTTGTCCTGCGAAGTGGAAGTTGGAGATTCCGGCTTGTGGCTGAAGATCCGAAGAATTCCAAACCCACAGGACAGAGTCTGGAGGGTTCCGTCTCGTCTCCTGCCTTCAACGACCACCTCCACCACGGCCACAATATGAGGGTGGTTCAAGGACGTGTGAAAATACAAGGGCTGCCAAAGAGAAGTGGACAGAGTGAACGCTCTCGACCTGCAAGAAGGAAGCTCAGGAACACAGGGGGGCTCCCTCCTCGCCCTCCACTATTCTCATGTCGATGCTGCAAACACACCATGTGGGGAATAGCATCCCTTCCAGGCACCAGAGAGAAGTGGCCAGGAAGGGACCCCCTCAGAGACAGACATTGAGGTCACAGCTCCTCCTTCCAGGACACCCAGCATCAGGTTGCAAGACTGCCTGCTTCTCCTGTGGGAGTTTTTCATCCACAAAAGATGCCAAAAGACATCAGAGCCTCTGGAGAGGAAAGGGGTTGAGGTAGCCATGCACCCCACCCCTCTCACCTGCCAGACCATGAGCCCAAAGACATAAGTAGCCCATGGCACCCATGCATCCAGGGAACTGCCCACCACACCCACACATCCACTGAGCTGCCCACATTGCCCACACATCCACAGAGCCCTTTCATGCAACGCCCAAACTTCAATCACAGCTCACCAACACTGACTCTAATCCCTGTTTCCTGTGGAAATACCATGAGGCTGCATCTGAATGAATTTGGTTTTAACTAAGCAATATCCTGGGATTTCTTGAGGATTTCATTCTGTCATCCCCAGTCCAGAATGAGATGGTTGGACAGCATCACTGACTCAATGGACATGAGTTTGAGCAAACTCTGGGAGATAGTGAAGGACGGGGGAGCCTGGTGTGCTGCAGTCCACAGGGTCGCACAGTCACACATGACGACTTAGCGACTGAACAACAACAAAATATCTTTGTTTGTAACAAATATAGCTTTGACAATATTTAAGACAAGGTTTGGTGAAGCGAGGGTCCAAGCCAAGCAGAGGATACTCAAATTGCTACTAAAAGGTTTCCCACTTGTAGCTTCTCCATGTGGTGGGGAGTGAGAAAGATGACACAGATGGGTCAAACCCAGCTCCCGTCGCTGAGATGCACGTGGCCACATGGGAACAGAAACACCTTCCTTCTGCCACTGTTTCCAATCTCCTGAAATCCAGTGCAGTCACTTTCATCTAAAACTAACAAACGTCGTAGACACATAATAGAAATGGAGGCACTAACTGGGTTTGAGAATCTTCAGGGTACAAGCGTCCCGAGAGGACAGGTCAGTACTGAACTGAGGCTCTGTATTCGAGGGGTCCCTGGAATCCATTGTCCTTGTTGGGGCGAAGCCCAGGTGGTAGGGTCACCAACTGAGCTCAAAGACCACCCCCCACACAGGGCCGGGCCAGACCAGGCTGCGGCAATGTGATTTGAACTTGGAATAATCCCCCATTAACGAGTCATTACCACGGTGTCACCAAGAAAACGTTTACTGTAATCACAGACTGTCAGCCCAGGATAACAGAAGACACATTAAAACATCAGCCACGAGATATAAATCGTTATTCTATTATCTTTTATTGCAAAATGATGAAATAATGACCACTTACAGCTGACAGGTGGTTGGACTAAGAGAGAATTATGCTTCCGTTTCCAAGACTTGAGTACTGTTTTAAAAAGCCCCACCGCAAAGTCAAGTTTGTCATTATCTCACCTCCCACATTTACACCTGTGCATATCGGTTTTATGGACACTACTCACTTTTCTTCTTGGCAGTGAAACAAACACTGTCAGCTGTGATGCAGAGCAGCCATAATCCTGCAGCTCAGAGGTCACCTTGAAATCCTTTGCCCGGAGGTGCGAGGACCAGCTGCTTTGGGCATGTCCCAGGTACCAGTTGGGCTTCCCTGGTGGTTCAACTGGTAAAGAATCTGCCTGCAGCGCAGGAGACCTAGGTTTGATCCCTGGGTTGGGAAGATCCCCTGGAGAAGGGAACGGCTACCCACTCCAGTACTGTGGCCTAAAGAATTCCATGGACTGTATAATCATCTTTGAGGTCACAAAGAGTTGGACACGACTGAGTAAATTTCACTTTCAAGTACCAATTCATGGCTGTGGCCTCTCCCTTTCCTTTACCACTGCAAAAAATTATTCTGAGACCAAACTAACCACAGAGCCCCACTCTGGTCAGTCCCAGAGACTCCACTTTCACCAGCAGGGTCAGCCTTGGAAGCTCAGCATTTTACAAAGCAACACAAGGGCTGAGTGCCTCATCCCCTCATGACTGATGGGTAAGGACTAATGCTTTCACAAACAAGATTTACTGCCTCTCTAATGAGTGCACCGCACATACTAAAGAATCTCTAGGGACTTCTCTGGTGATCCAGTGGTTAAGATTTCACTTTCCAATGCAAGGGGCAAGGGTTGATCCCTGGTCAGAAGGCTAAGATCCCATGTGTCTCTCGGCCAAACAAAACAAAATGCAAAATAATAACCCTGTATTCGAGACAGCAAAAGAGACACAGATGTATAGAACAGTCTTTTGGACTCTGTAGGAGAAGGAAAGGGTGGGATGATTTGGGAGAATGGCACTGAAACATGTATAATATCATATATGAAACAAATCGCCAGTCCAGGTTCAATGCATGATACTGGATGCTTGGGGCTGGTACATTGGGATGACCCAGAGGGCAGGTACGGAGAGGGAGAAGGAAGGGGGTTTCAGGATGGGAAACATGTGTATACCTGCAGCAGATTCATGTTGATGTATGGCAAAACCAGTACAATATTGTAAAGTAATTAACCTCCAATTAAAATAAATAAATTTATATTTTAAAAAAAGAATCATATTGGAACAAATCCAATAAAGACTTCTTTTAAAAAAAATGGTCCACATCAAAAAAAAAAAAAAGGAATTTCTAAGGAACCTAGAAACACAATCTAGCCCTCAAGAAGTTCAAAGGTAAAGGTTAATTTGTTGCTGTTGTTGAGTCGCTAAATCATGTCCAATTCTTTGTGACCCCATAGACTGTAGCATGCCAGGCTTCCCTGTCCTTCACTATGTCCACTGAGTCCGTGATGCCATCCAACCATCTCATCCTCTGTCACCCCCTTCTTCTTCTGCCCTCAGTCTTTCCCAGCATCAGGGGTTTCTCCCATGAGTCGGCTCTTCGCATCAGATGGACAGAGTATTGGAACTTCAGCTTCAGCATCAGTCCTTCCAATGAATATTCAGGGCTGATTTCCCTTAGGATTGACTGGTTTGATTCCCCTGAAGTCCAAGGGACTTCTCAAGAGTCAGCTTAGGCTAGAAAATGCACACCCTGCCCAGGGCCGACCAGCTCCTAAGTTCTATGCAAGTAAAAGCCCTGGGGATGAGCCACCCAACTCTGTGGCTTCAACCCTTCAGGCACCCGGCCGGGGATCCCCAGAGGAGCCAAGTCACCTAGAACCCAGGCCTCCTACCCCCACCCCACCCCTGTGTGCTTGGTCAGACATCCCAAGCACAATCAAGCAATTCTGCAAACAAGCCCTCCAGGAACTTCCCTGGTGGTCCAGTGGTAAAGAACCCTCCCTCCAATTCAGGGGACACGTATCTGATCCCTGGTCAGAGAACTGAGAGCCCAGTTGCACATGCCACAGAGTGACTAAGTCCACACCCTGCAACTACTGAGCCCCTGCACCATATCAAAAGACCCCACATGATGCAGCTAAGACCTGACGCAGCCAAGTAAATAAATATTTTTAAAAAACAAGCCCTCCAGGGTCGGGATGCCTGGCGGCGGCCATGCAAGATACCTGGAGATGCATCAGCTGACACTGCGGGATTAAAAGTTGAAGTCAAGCCGGTCTAATTTCCAAAAGAGAAGCCGTGGGACACAGAAGAGTGAGGGCTCTGGTCCCCCCATGCCACAGCTCACTCATCCGCCCTTGACAAGGTGGCCTCCGACAGGATAAACTGGTTAATAAATCACAGAAACGCTCCTGTCTTAATGCCTTCATCTTCAAAAATGCCAACATTTTGACTCAGGGCTGAGGGTCCATTTTTCACACGTGACAGAATCAAAATTGGGCCTCAGATGAACAGGGGCGTTTGCGTAGAGGCTTAGCCCGCGGCTGCATAGCCGCTCGACCTGCCCTAAGTGACACATGCTCTTCCGTCCCAGGCTGAGGACAAGGTCGGGGAGAGAGGCACAGAAATTAAACTAGTACCTTCCAAACAATTTTGTTTTCCCCTTCTTTGACCTCACCATGCAGCCTGCAGGATTTCAGTTCCCCAACCAGGGATCAAACCTGTGGATACATGGTGTCCTAATCACCAGGGAAGCCCCACCAATTTTCTTTAGTAAACCTTCAGTAGGGTAGCTTCAGGAAGGTAAATACACCACATATCCATCTGCAGCCTCTGTCAGCTCAGCCTTCCACTAGAGGCTCAGAACAGTTTGCTGCACACAACCGACCCCAAGACTGACCACTCCAAGCACAGTGAATCTACTCTCCTCCAGGAGATGCAAAATCTCTAATTCCAATCAGAAGCTTCCACTCATCTGGGGTGGGGCCCAGCATTATTTGCAGGAGAAAAGCACAGCCCTGGAGACAGTGTCCCCCACCCAGTACCGCAACAAGAGAGTTATCTGGCTCAAAGAGTCTGTGGAGCCAGGGTTGACAAGGTCCCATCTACAGTGACAATGCAAACCCCACCACGGCTGAAATGACCACACACCGTCTCACTCATCTGGGCATGTCCAGGTCCTAACATAAACCTGGCACAGAGCAGACCCCCAGCCAGTGTTTGCTAAGTGAGCCCCTACTGCTGCCTGGGCGCTTGTCTGGGAACAACCTACTGCTTACAGTCCGGACCCTTAGGAGGTGGACACTGCTGTCCACCAGGCACAGATGATGAATTCAGAGTCAAGAGTTTAAACACTTGGCCCCAGACCCACAGGAGTAAGGATGGAGCAGCACTCAGCCCGTATCCTCCTTACACGAGATCCCACCCCACTGGCCAAAGCCTGTACTGCTCCCACCTGGAGAAGGATGGCTGGGCTTATTCAGAATCAGCACACCCAGTTACAACCTGACGTAGAAACAGCCCCAGGAGACTGTGATGAACACACAGAAGCTGACAAATTCAAAGCTTTCTACTGTCCCCACATGTATGTCTATGTGCTCAGATGCTCAGTCGTAACCAACTCTTTGAAACCCCATGGACTGTAGCCCACCAGGATCCTTTGTCCATGGATTCTCCTGGCAAGAATACTGGCATGGGGTGCCATGCCCTCCTCCAGGAGATCTCCCAGACCCAGGGATCGAAACTTCAGCTCTTAAGTCTCATGTAATGGCAGGCAGATTCTTTACCACTAGCGCCACCTGGGACGCCCACATGGTAGACAGTTCAATCACCAAACAACTAAATCCCTATGGAAACGTCATGGAGAGATACCATTTCTCCTTCTATTCATCCACTCACTTCTATACCCGCCCCCATTTCTGGCTCGGGGAGGGTCCCCAGCAGTTGTTTCTGTTGAGCCAGACTGGAAAGAAATCCTCCTAAGCGACACGGCTAAGACCAGGCGCTCTCAGCAGAGATCGTGCCCGGAGCCATGCTGGATTCCTGCTTTGCAAATGGTTTACATCAGGAGCAGCTCCTGGAATATGAGAGTGGTTTAAGGAGAGGGGAGGGCATGTCAAGAAACCTGGCGAGTAACCAAGTCACTGGGCAGAGCCTCCTGGAGTTTTACTTGGATACACTGACATTACAGCATCTATTTGTTTTTTAATTTTACTAAAATACTCTTGCCTAGAATATCTCATGGACAAAGGAGCTGGGTAGGCTGCAGTCCATGGGGTCGCTAAGAGTTGGACACGACTGAGCAACTTCCCTTTCATTTTTCATTTTCATGCATTGGAGAAGGAAATGGCAACCCACTCCAGTGTTCTTGCCTGGAGAATCCCAGGGACGGGGGAGCCTGGTAGGCTTCCATCTGTGGGGTCAGACACGACTGGAGTGACTTAGCAGCAGCAACAGAGTTGACTTACAGATGTTGCGTTAATATCTGCTGTATAGCAAAGTGATTCAGTTATACACACATTGTTGCTGTTGTTCAGTCACTAAGTCATGTTGGACTCTCTGCGACACCGTGGACTGCAGCAGACCAGGCTCCTCTGTCCTTCGCCATCTCTTCGAGTTTATTCAAACTCATGTCCATTGAGTCAAGGATGCCATCCAACCATCTCATCCTCTGCTGCCCTCCTCCTCCTGCCCTCAATCTTTCCCAACATCAGGGTCTTTTCCAATGAGTCAGCTCTTTGCATCAGATGGTATACTCTTTTTTTATATGCTTTTCCATGATGGCTTATCACATGATAGTGAATATATCAATAGTTTCCTATGCTATAAATATAAACCAGTTTGCATCTGCTAACCCCAAACTCCCAGTCCTTCCCTCCCTAAGCCTCCCACACCTCTTGACAACCACAAGTCTGTTCTCTATGTCTGAGTCTGTTTCTGTTTCATAGATATGATCACATGTGCCATATTTTAGGTGCCACATGTAAGTGATATCATACAGTATTTGTCTTTCTCCTTCTGACTTACTTCACTCAGTATGATCATCTCTACATTCATTCACGTTGCGGTAAATGGCATTGTCTCATTCTTTCTTATGGACAGCCTCCACTTTTAAAGGAGAATCACCTCTCTCCCTGAGGTTAAGAATTCACCTGCAGTGCAGGGGACATAAGAAGGGATAGGCTACCCAATCCAGTGTTTTGGGGCTTCCCTGGTGGCTCAGCTGGTAAAGAATCTGCCTGCAATGCAGGAGACCTGGGTTCAATCTCTGAGTAAGGTAGATCTGGAGGAGGCACGGCAACCCACTCCAGTATTCTTGCCTGGAGAATCCCATGGACAGAGCAGCCTGGCGGGCTGCAGTTCATGGGGTCGCAAAGAGCTGGACATGACTGAGCAGAGCATGCACTTCCCTCTCATTACTCTGACAAATAAGAACATTCAGGAGCCCGTTTCTCCTGGCCTTGGTGATGGGAAGAGGGAGCAGACCAGTTCCCTGTGTCCCAGGAGGCCAGGGAGCCATGTGAGGCTCCAGCCACCCCTGGGGCTGAGACGGTCCCTGGAGGTATCATCCCCTGACCTGGGTTCTGGCTGCCTGTGAAGAACCACTAGGACTCCTACCGAGTGGCTCGAGTGAAATAAATAAAGGAGGAAAAATGAGCCTGTCACTGCAGGCTGAGCATGTTTAGTTAAAAAAAGAATTTAAGGGAGAATTATGTCCATCTCAGAAAGTAAGTGTAGGAACTGCATGGTGCTTTGGCCTCTCAGATTATTTTTTAAAGATATCTTTTGAGAGGCTGAAAGAATGATCGACTGTTTCAGTGCAAGTGAAGGGTGATTCCTCTCCACCGAGGGCAGCCTCAAAGGAGAACACAGAGTTCTGAGCTCAGAGCTGAGAGGCCTGGAACTGGTGCCCTGTGGTCCGTCAGGCAGACCGGGAGGCTGGGACGAGAGGGATGTAAGGAATTCATGACTCCCAGAAAGAAACACCCAGCTTGGCTCAAGGCAGGACTCCTTTCGTCCACGGTCTTTCCTAAAGGACATTGTTTGCAAAGTAATGAAATAGCATCTTCTTTCGGGGCTGTGTGTTTACAAGGACAACTCAATCAAAACCCAGAGCCCACTTGGTTGATTCATGAGTCTACAGAGAGGCCAGACGACCACATCAATTTCCAGATGGGCCCTTGCTACTGGCCGCTGGTAACCTCCATCACATCATCCCTGAGCCACAACCAATGGGTAGAACCAGAAAAGCCCAGGCGATTAGTAAAATCAGAAAAAGATGTTCACCAAATTTCAGAATCACCTCTAAAAAGGGCAAATTGTGTTTCTCTCTATTCCCATAGGTGTGTACACAGAGCTTTGCTCAGATGACACAACCCCATAAGCAGACCCTCTGCATATCCAGGCCACCCCGGGAACGCTCCACATTTCACATGCACATGTACATGCATATGCCAGCAAAAGGGATTCTGTGTAGTTCACTAAACTCTGAACGTCAAGGACGAGAGGACAGTGCTGGTGGGGTGGATGCTACCAAGCAGCCCATCAGGATGGACCATTCCTGGGGCAGCACTGGCCTCTGCTGCCCGCCTGGGGCATAGCACCTGAACACATTTCTGGCTGGGCAATTCTGGACCCTTGGCATCCCCTCCCAACCAAAACTGCTCTGTTCCCCAGGACCAGCCTCGCTGACATCAGTAACTGAAGGGTGCTGATTCTTCTGAAAATGTTAAAGACTGTGGTCCTCCCTAACACGTGGCCCTGGTCCCCACGCCCCGCTGAGCAGAGCCCAGATGACTGAGCGGCACTCAGCTCCCACAGATCGGACCAAACATGAACTGAGCTGAAAGGGCCTCGACCCACAGCTCCTAGGATGGGGGACACCTGAGAGCCCTCTCGGGCATGGATGCTGAACCCTTGATAAGCCCAGACGGTGGAGCAGCAGCTCTGAAGGCCACTTCTTACAACACACCTTCTACTCTGCAGGGCTCTCAGCCACCGAGCTGGTCGGGGGCAGGCCCTCCACATGTGGCCTGTCTTGGCAGTGACCGTGGCTACAAGGAAAGCTGTGGGGAAGCTCACAGGAGGAGGGTTCATCTTGGGACCCCAGTGGTGGCAGAGTGCTCCTCTGCTGATCTCAGGGGATCTCCATCCCCTCAACACAGCAGCACTTCCAACAGAGCCTGCAGGGCCCCTCAACGCCAGGGTTCAAACAAGGCTTGAGAACAATCACTGTGGTCAAGGTGTCTGTCACTCACGGCCTCTGACCTGCCAACTGCTCTTCAAGACAGAGACATATATACCGACCTCCAGAGGTAAACGGTGGGTCTGAAACCTCCCCAAGAAGCTGGGAGCCAACCATCCCATGGCGGCTCCCCAGGAGAGGACACAGTCACCGCAGTATCTGTCACCACGCCAGGCTTTCCAGGGCGTGACTGTCAACTTGAGAAAGAGAATCAAACAGCCCAGCCCTGGAAGATGGCACCCCAGCCAGGCTTCCAGCAACACTGGGGCCACCGCACTCCTGCCAGGCCTCAGCAACCCCTAACCGCTCGCCCCAAAACAGAGGCACAAAGGTGACTCAGTGCAGGAGCTGGGACAGCACCCTAAACAGCCGCCCACGGTCACACGTGGTTTACAACACACAGCCTCTCTCTCCAGACACCAGACTGAGGGGTTCGGCATGGGCCATCTGATGGCAGGAACACACCAGTCATGGTCCTGGTCCCCAGGACGCATGTCCCCAGGGCCATATCTAACTTTCCTGAAACTCTGGGCACAGTATCCCCTCTCCTGCAGGTTCAGTAAGGACCAGTAACATCAATCCACGCTGCACACAGCGTCCTGACTGTGGCTGACAGCCGACCGCAGAGGAGCTTGGCAGCTTCATGACTGGGCGGCTCACTCGGCTGGGTTACATACGGGGTCCTTCCCCAGGACAGCTGTGGCCACCGCCACCACCTCCGTTACTCACTGTACCGTCACCGACTGGGCTTCCCTGACGCTGCGCAGAGAAGGACAAAATCAACGCAACACCGACCCTCCAATGCTGTTCCCTGCAGGACCCACTGTGTTCAGGTGCAGCTTGAAGGAGCAGCTGCGAAGAAGACCGCTGGGACACCTCCAGCTCTTGAGGAAAACTCCGTTGTCTCGGGAAGGCCCCTCCCAGCTAGCTACCCACCAAGCCTACCCTTGGCCACCCTCCCACTCCTCCCTGGGACACAGCTTCTGCCACTCCACTCCTGGGCTGGTTCCCTCCATCCCATAGGCTCAGCTCCCAGAGGCCCTCCTTCACCACCTGCTTACGTCTCCCCTTCTTCCCCAGGGCAGCGACTATCACACTTGCTGCCGCCTGCCTGGGGGTGTCACCTTAGCAGACTGTAAGTTGTCCAGCATGAGAAGCACACCCATCCCATCCACCCAGCACCATCGCCTTGGCACCCAGCCCCATGCGGGCAGACGGCAGGCAGTGGAAGTGACCTTGTGGGTTTGGTGCAGCTAAACGAGGATGGGACACCCTATCTGTGGGGCAGCGAGACACAGGGTTGCTGCATGAACAAGACCATGTCACCAATATATACCGACCTCCAGAGGTAAACGGTGGGTCTGAAACCTCCCCAAGAAGCTGGGAGCCAACCATCCCATGGCGGCTCCCCAGGAGAGGACACAGTCACCGCAGTATCTGTCACCACGCCAGGCTTTCCAGGGCGTGACTGTCAACTTGAGAAAGAGAATCCAAACAGCCCAGCCCTGGAAGATGGCACCCCAGCCAGGCTTCCAGCAACACTGGGGCCACCGCACTCCTGCCAGGCCTCAGCAACCCCTAACCGCTCGCCCCAAAACAGAGGCACAAAGGTGACTCAGTGCAGGAGCTGGGACAGCACCCTAAACAGCCGCCCACGGTCACACGTGGTTTACAACACACAGCCTCTCTCTCCAGACACCAGACTGAGGGGTTCGGCATGGGCCATCTGATGGCAGGAACACACCAGTCATGGTCCTGGTCCCCAGGACGCATGTCCCCAGGGCCATATCTAACTTTCCTGAAACTCTGGGCACAGTATCCCCTCTCCTGCAGGTTCAGTAAGGACCAGTAACATCAATCCACGCTGCACACAGCGTCCTGACTGTGGCTGACAGCCGACCGCAGAGGAGCTTGGCAGCTTCATGACTGGGCGGCTCACTCGGCTGGGTTACATACGGGGTCCTTCCCCAGGACAGCTGTGGCCACCGCCACCACCTCCGTTACTCACTGTACCGTCACCGACTGGGCTTCCCTGACGCTGCGCAGAGAAGGACAAAATCAACGCAACACCGACCCTCCAATGCTGTTCCCTGCAGGACCCACTGCGTTCAGGTGCAGCTTGAAGGAGCAGCTGCGAAGAAGACCGCTGGGACACCTCCAGCTCTTGAGGAAAACTCCGTTGTCTCGGGAAGGCCCCTCCCAGCTAGCTACCCACCAAGCCTACCCTTGGCCACCCTCCCACTCCTCCCTGGGACACAGCTTCTGCCACTCCACTCCTGGGCTGGTTCCCTCCATCCCATAGGCTCAGCTCCCAGAGGCCCTCCTTCACCACCTGCTTACGTCTCCCCTTCTTCCCCAGGGCAGCGACTATCACACTTGCTGCCGCCTGCCTGGGGGTGTCACCTTAGCAGACTGTAAGTTGTCCAGCATGAGAAGCACACCCATCCCATCCACCCAGCACCATCGCCTTGGCACCCAGCCCCATGCGGGCAGACGGCAGGCAGTGGAAGTGACGCTTGTGGGTTTGGTGCAGCTAAACGAGGATGGGACACCCTATCTGTGGGGCAGCGAGACACAGGGTTGCTGCATGAACAAGACCATGTCACCAACTGATGCCAAGGCAACGACCCAGTCTGCAGACAGAGGTGAGGGCTCTAGGCCCTCCCACCTTCTACCTGGGCAAGGCACCTCACTTCTAAGTCTCAATTTGCTCATCTTAAAAAAAAATCCTAAACTAAAAAGAAAGAAAAAGAAGGGGGAAGTGAAAGAGGAGGAAAACTGAGGAAATCTGATGAGATCAATAATTTTCTAACTTTGTTGCCAAAGCTGGAAGTTTTCATGAAGGTGATGAGACCCACACGTCTGATGCCCCCTGACACCCACCCCCTGCCACCATCCACTCAGGGCACGTGGCTGCCACACTAGCGTCTGTCTGGAAGCAGATGCTGGCTGCCAGGACAAGCTTTGTGGGAGCTCGGCCTGCTGCTTGGGGCATTCCTGGAGTCTGGGGTACACTAGCGGCACCCCCAGGTCTGGATGGAACCTGCACACCTCCCAGCCACTGCACCCACCTCATTGAAGGCGATCCTGGCCGGCTGCCTGCTGAGTGGCTCTGCAGGCCTCGATGAGCTCTTCCAAGTCCTCCCGAAGAAGTACCGATAGGTGACATCGAAGAGAGACACGCGCAGATGGCAGCCCACCTCCGAGAGCAGCTCCAGCACCCCCTAGGAGACAGAGGGATGGCCCTGAAGGATCCTCAAGGTTAGAGCCTCCCCACAGATGCTGATGGACCATTTGGGGGAAACCGGGCCACTCAGCATCCATCCCCTGGTTTAGGTATCAGGCCCTTCCTTCCAAGGGACTACCTCTCTCCATGGCCCTCCCTTGGCCAGTCAGAGGCTGGAATCCCACCCAGAACCAGCAAGCCACACAAGAAGCCAAAGCTGTAGAGACAGACACCTATGATGCTATGTGTAACAGAGGAAAAACAAGTTCAGGTGATGCCACATGAGATCCTGGATCAAGCCACACCTGAAGCTTATGCTAACGATAGGTTTGTCTTTAAGTGAGTTAACAAATTCTCTCTACTTAGGCTATTTTACTTGGGTGTTTTTTCAGGCAGGGGGGAGTACTTGGGGAGGAGTTATTTGTTTTACCATTTACAGCCAAATCATTCCCAATATAACCACAAACTCTAAATCCTCAGCTTGTCAGAATTATTTGGGTGGGTTGGGGTCAGGGTATAAATAAAAGAAAAGCTGATCTTTGAGAACTGCAGATACAGACAAGGCACCAGAGACTACTAGACCTGCCCTGTGCCCAGTGGTACCACCTACAGAGGGTTCTGCCTAGGTCTTCAGTGCTGTAACCACTGGCACACCTGGCAAGGGGGCAGCTCTTACTGTCTACCTGGGACCAGGAATTCTGCTTTCCTTTCATGCAATCATTTAGTAAATGTCATTTAAGCATCTATTTTGTGTGTCCACTCTGTGCCAGACACTGTTCTAGGCACTGGAAACACAAAAGGGAACAAAACATACAAAACCTGCATCCCTGGGGCTCATGTGAAGACAATGAAAATGGGAGCAGGGGAAGATAGGTGGGTCAGCTCTTAGAAGAAGACGGCTAGGGAAGGGGCTCTGAAAGATGACACCTAAACTGAGAACTAAGGAGGCAGGGTGGAGTGGACAGGAACCAGGAGTGGACCCTTGGAGAATAAACCAGGCAGAAGGAAGCTCTGGGTGAAGAGAGCTGGGTGCTCAGGAAAATCATCCTGACTACATGTACCTTTTTATTGTTGTTAGTCGCTAAATCATATCCGACTCTTTTACAACCCTATGGACCGTAGCCTGCCAGGCTCCTCCGTCCACAGGGTTAGGCAAGAACACTTGAGTGGGTTCAGTGGGTTCTGAACCCACTTCCCACATCTCCTGTTGGGAAGCCGTGTATGTTATTTCTGTTGTTTTTCAGTTGTTAAGTCATGTCCAACTCTTTGTGACCCCAGGGACTGCAGCACACCAGGCTCCCGTCCTTCACTATCCCCCAGAGTTTGCTCAAACTGATGTCCATGTATGTGCATTTACACTAATTGCTCTCCCTTTCTGGGTTCTTAGTGTTTCTGGTGCTCTGGCATCTGGGGCCTCCCTGATGGGAAGAGACTGTCCTGCCCAGGGCCAGCTATTTCCCAGTGATAGTAAACGACCTGCTTTCCAACCCACACCCCACTTGCCCTCGTCTGGCTCACACTCCAGGAGACAATATCTTCCCACCCCAACAATCCCAGAACCAGACCCAGGCAACCGGTCCCTCCACCCCAGAGGCCAATGAACTAACTCAAACTGGCCAGTCCCAAGTGTGTGCAGCTGCTTACCCAGCCTTGCCCATCCCTTCCCACAAAAACTATGATACAGGCTTTTGACCCAGCTCTCCTCTCACCCCGTTGCCTCCCCACCAACCCAATTGCTTCCCGGTGGGACCCTTCCCGGATGTGCGTCCCTTCCCCTGGGGAGCCCAAAGGAAGAAACTATCTTTCCAGTGGCAATCATACCCTGCTCTGCTGTCCCCACCACACCTGAATAAAAACAAAAGCCAAAGGGCATTTCAAGAGCACCCAGTGACGTCCCTGGCGGTCCAGTGGTTAAGACTGAGCTCCCAAGGCTGCGGGAACTGGATCGATCCCTGGTCAGGGAACTAAGAGCACACAGTGGCTGAATTTAAAAAAAAAAAATTAATAAAACAATGGGATTGCATTTAACCGGAGAAGGGGCAGGAGCCGCCCTCACAGGCCACTTCTACTCCAAACAGGACGACGGGTCAGGAAACAGCCTGAGGGGCAGTGACACCACCTGACTCGAGATTTCACGGAATCAGGTGAGGTGAAGCGTGCGTTAGCTAAATCGGGGGTGGGGTGTTAACTAAATTCACAGTTTATGCGGATGTCAGATCATCACGCTGGGCACTCCAAGTGTCCTAAGGCTTCATCTCCTTCCTCAATAAAGGAGAAAGAAAACCACTCCAGCTCCACGTGGGGATCGGAACGCGGCGGGAGTTGGGGTGCGGAGAGGGCACATTCGGGGTGTTAGTGAAGGAACTGCCGAGGGCCCAGGCGATGGCAGGGTGCGGAATATGAGGGGAAGAGAAACGGGGCACCAGCTGGTGGCCGCCTGCCCGCCCAGCCTCCCGGGTCCCAGCAAACGGGAGCAGCTGGCAGAGGGTGGTGTCGAGTGTGGAGGTGGGGAGTGTGCCAACAGGTCTAGGGGGATCTTGAGCGCAGACCCTCATCCCTCCCCCCAGCACCATTCCTCACCATGCTCCCCACCCCCTGGAGCCCCTTTACTGCACTCACCCCCTCATTCCCATGAGGCCCTGACCAGGGAGGCCTTCCCTGACCCCACCATCCAGACCCTCATCCCCATGTTTCTAAGCTGTCTGTTTACATGCTGGTGGTCGGTCTCAGCTCTGGTGGGGGGAGGAATGAGAGCCTGAACATTCTCCTGCTGTGTCCTCAGGACTGGAGACCAAATCATGCAAGGCGGTGGAGGGGTGGGCTCAGTGTGCACACCTCCCAGGGGGCCTGGGCCTCCCCTCCCTGTAGGTACCACCCAGGGCACCACCGTCAGCCCCCCTGGCACCCTCACCACGCTCTCAGGGAGGTGACCAGCAGCCAGGACCAGGGAACTCCCAGATTACCCGGGAGCTGGGTCTTCTCCCAGCCTCCACACCCCAACCACCCCCTCCACCTCTCTGAGACTTTGTACTCAACTCTACTAGGGTAGGTTTCTAGCTGTCTCCTGGTACTGGACAGAGAGCTCTGTGAAGACAGAGTTGGGGGCAGGGGGGGTCACCCTCGTGTCCTCTGCACAGCTCCAAACACACAGTAAATACCAAGTGAAATAGCCATTCCAAAGGAAAGAATTAGGTTAGCCCAAAAGTTTGTTTGGGTTTTTCTGTAATTATGGGAAAACTTGAATGAACTTTTGGGCCAACCCAGTCATCAACATTCATGGTAAAATGAAACTAAACCAAAAAGGTAAATAAAAAGTAAGAAAAACATACCAAAGTGACTAATAAGTGATTTGAGTTCAAAATTAATATGTAATATTTTTAGCCAACACCTGTAACGGAAAGTTTGCTTTCATCTAAAACTGAAACTCCAGTACTTTGGCCACCTCATGCGAAGAGTTGACTCATTGGAAAAGACTCTGATGCTGGGATGGGTTGGGGGCAGGAGGAAAAGGGGACGACAGAGGATGAGGTGGCTGGATGGCATCACCAACTCGATGGACGTGGTTTGAGTAAACTTCGGGAGTTGGTGATGAACAGGGAGGCATGGCGTGCTGCGATTCATGGGGTCGCAAAGAGTCAGACATGACTGAGCAACTGAACTGAACTAAACTGAAAGCTATCAATTCTCAAAATAACTGAAACTGTACAAATCTGTAAGATCATCTAAACTGAACTTTTGACTTTTTCCCTACTCGATCTTTTAATCTTGGCTGATTTTTGTGTGTAAAACCAGCTTTGCATTCCTGTGATAAACCCCACCATAATGTTCAACCTTCTGTATACACCGCTGGATCTGATGTCCTAATATACTAAGGAATTTTGTGTTAACATTCATAAGAGATGGCAATCTGTACTTTTCGTGTCCTTGTACGGTTTGGGTATCAAGGTTATGATGGCTTCAAAATAAACACCTGAGAACAATTCCCTCCTACTCTATTTTCTGAGTGTTGGTCTACAATTGGTATTATTTCTTTCTTTAATATTTTATTAAATTCAACAGTTAAGTCATTTAAGTTTGGAAATGTTTTAATTATGAATTGAATTTCTTTAATAAATATGGGTTCTCTTTTCTTTGGTTTTAATTTATTAATTTTGTCTAGACTCTTAAGGAGAAAGCAGAGACTGTTGATTCTACACAGGCAGACCTCAGAGACAGAGGGTTCAGTCCCAGACCACTGCAATAAAGCGAATATTTTAATACAGTGAGTCACATGGATTTTTTGTTTCCCAGTGCATGTAAAATTATGTTTATACTATACTGTAATCTCTTAAGTATGCAGTAGCATTATGTCTAAGAAAACAACGTACCTACTTTAATTTTAAAACAATTTATTGCTAAAAAATACCAACTATCATCTGAGCCTTCAGTGAGTCATCAAAGACCATTGATGACAAGTCACCATAACACAGATAATAATAATGAAAAAGCTTGAAATATTGCAAGATTACCAAAATATGACAGAGAAATAAAATAAGCAAATGCTGGGAAAATGGCACTGATGGATATTCTCCATGAGAGTTGTCAAAAACTTTCAATTTGTCGGGGGGGAAAAAAACAATATCTACAAAGTACAATAAAATGAGGTATGCCTGCATTTTTCTTCTTTTCTAATGTAGTTATATAAAGTTGTAAGTTTCCCTCAAAGGACTGCATTAACTACATCCCACAAATCTTGATATATTCTTATACCAGTTAGTTCCAATTACTTTCTAATCTCTCTCTGAATTCTTTGACCCAAGGGTTACTAGTGAGCAGAGTGTTGTTTAATTTTCTACTATTTGGGGATTTTCTGGTTATCTTATTGTTATTGATCTTTTAATTTAATAACATATTGATCAGTGAACATATTCTTCATAGTTTCAATCCTTTTAAATTTATTGGGATTTATTTTCATGACCAAGCATATTATCTATTTCTGTAAATGTTCCACAGGCACTTGAGAAGGTGTATTTTATTTGTTGGGTATAGTGTTTTCACAATGACAGTTCAGTTAAGGTGGTTGGTGGTATTCAGATCTTTCACACCCTAATGATGTGGGGGTTTTTTGCAGAGGGGTTGGGGGGAGTTTATCTGCTCTATCACTTATTGAGACAGTCAAAAGCTTCCAACTATAAAGGTGAATCTAAATGCAGTTCCCTTTGTTTCTACAAACTTTGCTTCACGGATTTGAAAACTGTGCTACTGGGTGCTGGGCACAAATGAGATATAATAGCAGGCCAGTTAGTCTTTAAAATGCTGGCTTACAGGTCTGGCCCTTGGCTGGAGTTTGCAGTCTGGGGACACAGACTTCACCACCACCATAATGGATTGGAATGGCTTACTAATACTAAACTTCTTGTACAAGGTGATTTATGCTGATCACTTGCTTTCCTTCTGGAACTCTGGAATCCGACTATGTGCTAGGCAGAGTGTGTCTATGTGACCAGTTCCCAAAAAGCCCTAAGGTTTTTTTAAAACCTGTTGGCATTGAGTTTCTGACAAGCTTCCTTGGTTGGCAGGATGTCACAGGTATTGTCCCAACTTGGTGCTGGAGTATATCTTGTGGGAATCCCATGGCAGAGGACCCTGGGAGTTCATACCCATTACCTCCCGTATGCCTTTCCCTTGGCTGATCTTACTCTATTTTTTCACCAAAACAAATTTTTCCTTTGAAGATGACTATGTGCTGAGTCATGTCAAGTCCTCCTAGTCAATCACCAAACCTGGGAGTGACTTTGGGGGCTCCCATCACAGGTACACACATATTTAGGGCCGTCACATCTTCCTGACTGCCACTGTCAGTATGAGATGTCCCTTTATCTCTGGTGATATGCTTCACCTTGAACTCTACTTTGTCTGAAATTAGTAGAGCCACAAAGCTTTCTAATGCTTAGAGTTTACATGGGTTATCTTTTTTTCCATTCTTTTCCTTTCATACATATGGTTTGAAGGCATATATTTAATGTCTTCATGTTTAAACTGTGATTTTTTTATAAACAACTTATAAGTGGGTTTTAAATGTTAGCTTTTAATGTATGACTCTATTCTACAGACAGTGTACATTTTTAAAAATTATTTCAATGACATTATCCATTATCATAATGTCTATAAAAGCAAACACCTGGAGTCAGAACAAGTGGTCATTTTAAGGAAGGACCTAATGAATGGATGACAGGTCATTCATATAGGAAAAGCTATGCTGTCTTAAGGAAGAATAATAAATTCTTCATGAAATGACATGAACAGTCGATAACATATATGGGGGGGGGGTGGTATTTTTGTTTATTTTGTTTTTCAAAGAGTCTCATTTTGATCCTTTCTTTCCCAGAAATCCCTGAATGGAAACCCAATTATGTGACTTTCATGAAATTATTGACTTTATCTTTGGGAAGGAAGTAAAAATGATCCACATTTACCAATGTATAACACATACTGTTAAGAATATTTTTTAAGGTATAGAATATAGCAATAAGCTACCATTCATGCCAAAAAAAGAGAAATATACAAGTATATTTATTTGTTGTGGTTGCTTAGAAAGTCTGAAAGGTTGTACAGAAAGCAGGTTAATACCGGCTATATCCAGGATGAGACAGCCATAGGACAATACACTTACCTTGTGTGCCCCCTTGAATTTTGAACTATGGGAATCACCTTTTCAAAAACAAGTTAAAATGCATTAATAAAGTAAAATAGGAAAATAAAAGAAATTTCCTTTGTAAAATTCCTAGGCAAAAGGCAACTGCTGTCTACTAGCTCTTGAGCCCCTGGAGGCAGAGCTGCTGGAGCTGCTCTCCCTAGCTTGGAGTCCCAGCTGGTCGGCGGGAGCTGTGTGACTCTAGGCATCTGACTGCATGTCACTCGTGTTGCTTCCTCTTCTGTAAAACAGGGGTAATGAAGCTACCTCCTTCGTAGGGCTGTTGTGCGGATGAAGTGAACCAATACAAGTAAAGCGCTAAGAAGTAAAGTTGTTGGGGATGTCCCTGGAAGTCCAATGGTTAAGCCTCTGTGCTTCCAATGCAGTGGGCATGGGTTCGATCCCTGACTGGGGAATTGGGATCCTACATGGCATGCAGTGTGGCCAAAAAATGAAACAAGTAGAGCTGTAAGAGCAGTAATCACTGCAATACCCACACGGTAGCAAGCACACAGCAGGTGCTCAATCACAGGGTTTGAAGTGATGATGTAGGATGTGAGCGATTTAACAATAGTAGGTTATTCTCAGACCTAGTGCTCAGACAACTCTGAATGCAGGGAGAACTGCTCTGCCAGCTGCAGAGGAAGAAGATACAGTCTTGCCAAGCCAAGCCCCACAAGCCACATGCTCACAGTGGAGGCCTGTGTCCTTCCTGTGCATTCCTCCAGGACCCTGGGCCTCCCCAGGACAGTACGATCACATGGGGGTTCTGTGGCGGCACATAAACACCAGCTTTTCTGGCAGGTTCCCTGGCAGCTGAGGGCAGAGATGGACACAGGGCCCCAGAGTGAGGGCCTGAGTGTGCAAAGGTGGTGGTACCTCCACCTCACATCTCCCAGGATGCCCAGAGCTCCACCCCTGCAGTTCTAATTCCCAGGCCGTGCTGAGCCATGCACAAGGCCAGCCCTTGCAAACAACCTGGCCAGGAAATAACTCAGGAAATCGAATTACCCGGGTTTTTGGATTGCTCCACTGCAGGCAGCAAGAAGCTTGAGTCAGGGTCAAAAGTGCTGACCGAGTCGCTGAATCACATACCCTCTTTGCTGATGGGCCACTTTGCCTCCAAATGCTGCCACCGCCCAAGGTGATGGACGCAGTAAAAGACTCAGATAAACACGTGAAAGTCGATACTGTCTCAGCTCAGTGCGGTGAAAGCAAGCATTTGACATTAAAGAGTCGGTTTCTTTACCTGCTTAATTAGCGGGCCATCGAGACACTTCAGGACACACTGAAACGCTGTTGATTCCTTCAGAGGCTGGCGTGCTCTTTGTGGGTGCGGAGGGACCAGCAGATTTTGGTCAAAGATCCTGTGCCAGTCGTGCATTCTGCCAGTCTCCGGGTCCCTGGGCCCTCTGGGATTACCTGCACCATTGGTGTTCAAATAAATAAGAGAGTTATGAGGGTCCAGCACTTTGAGAAGCTCCACTAATACCAGGGGAACCACCACCCGTGAGACCCACACTCTGTGACCTCCCCAACCCCCACTGCAGCTGAGGACTGGCATCCATGAGCCTTGCCCTGGCCAATCAGAGCACGCCTACCCCAGCCTCAGTGACTGGTTTAGGGACAGCCACATGCTCCGCCCAGCTGCAGAGGTGGAGCCCTGCACAAGAGCACCAGGACTTGGGAACTGAGGCTCTTAGAGGGCAGGCAGTGCGGGGGGGGGGGGGGGGGGGG
>SJYC01141533.1:0-18575 GCA_006408675.1 Madoqua kirkii
TGGGTGGGATGGAGAAGAGGAGGGACCCAGGCACTGAAGAGATCAGCTGGGCTGAGGTCTCACCAGTAGTGGTTCACCAAGGAAAGGGAGGGACAGGAGCCACAAGGAATTTCCCGGGCACAAGGAAGCTTCCCTCCCAGACGCAGAGATTTGGCCTGCTTGAAAGCAGAAAGCTCGGGAGCTTTTTTGAGAGTAGACACCAAGTGCACATGTGTGTGTGTTCAGCAGTGTCCAACTCTTTGTGACCCCCAGGCTATAGCCCACCAGGCTCCTCTCCCCATGAGATTTCCCAGGCAAGGATACTGAGTGGGTTGCCATTTCCGACTTCAGGGAATCTACCCGACCCTGGGGTCAAACCCGCATCTCCTGCAGGCAGATTCTTTACCAAATGCACCTCTTGGGAAGCAACCCCCCTCTCCTTTATTTTCAAGAGTAAGCAGAAGTCTAACTAAGCCCTGCCTGGAATTCCTCTTTCAAGGAGTATTCTTTGAGTACCTAACCTGTGCCAGGCCCTGGAGAACACTGCAGACAACCTCCTTGCCCTGAGGAATGTATCTGAAGGGAGGCAGAAACACAGGATACAAGTTAGCACAC
Source organism: Madoqua kirkii (assembly GCA_006408675.1). Classification (NCBI taxonomy): domain Eukaryota; kingdom Metazoa; phylum Chordata; class Mammalia; order Artiodactyla; family Bovidae; genus Madoqua; species Madoqua kirkii. The sequence continues at coordinate 595 of SJYC01141533.1, forward strand.
TAAAGAGGTGGTTGTGACCTATGGAAATCACAGAGGAGAGGAGGGTGCAGGGAGCTGTGATGGAGACCCAGCTTGGAACTGGGCGATGGCACAATCATCTAAAGTACACCTTTTCCAACTACACAAGCTTGTGAGACTTCCCACCTGTGCTTCAGTCAAAATGACACAGTGCGACAGTGAAGGCACGACCAGGGCTACGAAGGCATCTGTCTTTTATAGAGACAGAATGGAAAGAAACGTTGAAAGGTCTGAAGAAGGCAGCAGGAGACCGAGCACTGGGGATCTCAAGAGCACAAGGGCCCAAGTGGGGAGCTTGGAGGCGGTCAGAAGGTCGGCAGGCTGGACAGCGGAGGGGAAGCCGGGAGCAGCTCCAGGGTAGGCCTTAGGCAGGCAGGCCCATCGGAGCAGGGAATCCCGCGAGGGTTCGGGAGTCTCCAGATCTCCTCTGGGCAGCGGCGCTGGGTCGGCAAAGCAGGGGTCCCCAGCAGGGGTCCGAACGGGAAAAGGGGAAGGCCAGCGCCGCGGTCTCAGCAAAGCCCACGCAGTTGCCGGAAGCTAAAGCACTGCCAGCGGGTGCGGAGTCTAGGGGCAAAGTGCAGAGGTTGAGCCCCAAGAAGCCCCCGGTACCCTACAGGACCCGGCGGCCTGGGCCACACCAAAAGTCAAGGAGAGGGGGAAGAAAATGCGACCGAAAAGGGCACAGCCCCGCGCTCGCCGAGTTGCCGCACCCCTCAGGCCCCGAGCCTCCGGAAGAGTAAGACGGAGCACCCCACACACACTCCAGGATCAAGGCCTCGGGCCGCTCGGTGGCCCCTGAGCCTCTGGACTGAGTCCAACCTCCCCCGCGGCGCCAGCCAACGTGGTTCCGCCCGTGGCGGGCAGCGTTACCTAGGAGACGCGCCAGCAGCAGCCGCCCCCGCCCCCGGACGTCGAGCCCCAGGCTTCTGAGGAAGTGCCTCTACGACGGATCCAGAGGCCCGGCTCTGGCCTGTGCCCACCAGAGCCGCAGACCCTGCGGGCCGAGGACCGGCCAAGGGGCGCCCGATCCGCTGCCACCAGCCAGAGGAGCGTTGGAAGGGGAGGAACTCGCTCTCCGTCATTCACGTCAGTAGGACGCAGGGACCAATCAGAGCCCAAGCCAAGGGTCTCCGCTCCTGCAGCGCCAGCCAATCGGCGCGGCGGCGGGCCAGTCCTAATTTGCATGGTCGGCGATCCCTCAACCAATAAGAGTGTGACTGGCGTGAATAATAACCAATGAGAATCTAGAAGAGGAGTGGCCCCGGGCGTCCCACGAGGTGAAGATGCTGCGGGCGAAACCTGGTGGAGCAAGCGGGATTCGGGGGCGCTAAAGTCGCAGGGCAGGGCGGGAAGGAAGATCCGGAGCGGGATAGAGGATCCGGAGCTGGAGCCCCCAGGTGAGTGCCGGGGGAGACCCCAGCCGTCCGCGCAGTTCCCTGCAGTGCGCCGGGAGAGCGGCGGCGGGCACCTCGAGGCCCGCGCTGACTCTCCATCTCCTTGTCCCCAGCGCGTCCCCGCACCCGCCTCCATCCTCACCTCCTCTCCAGCCGGCTCACCTCCTTCTCCATCATATCCCTTCCCCCATTCCGCCCTCCTTTGCCTGCCCTGTCTGCCAGCCTGCCCGACCCTTTAGCTCCCATCCTGACCCCTGCCCCAACTTCATCCCTCCCTGACCCCTCCTTTTCCTGCAGCTTCGCCTCCCCCTCCCCCATCCCTCTTTCCATTCCCTCTCCCAGCCTCAGCGCACCCCCCATCGGAGCGCTCCTGGTCCTTGTCCTCTCCATCTCTCTCGCAGGGCTCATCTTGCCTCTCCTTTCAGGTCCCTAGCCCCATCTTCCCACCCACTCTGCTCCCAATCCCTACGTTTCCCCATGGGCGCCCTCTCTCCACCTTGCCCTTCTCCCCAGGACCGTGGCACTCCCCTCCTGCACCAGTTCATCTGGATACCTACACACCTCACCCCACCGGGGTCCCTCTGCCCCTTCCCCATCTTCAGCTTCTCTTCGCTCCCCGCCTCCCCTACCTGCTGCTGCTCCCGCAGGACACAGAGCCCCAGCTGCTGCACCGCGTCCTGCTGCAGTGGCTGTCCTGTACCTGCCCACCTTTCCACCCTGCCACCCAGGCAGCCTACCCTGGCTCTGCTCCCCCTGGCGTTTGTCCAAGGGCTCCTTTGGGGTCTGCAGTGTGTCTAGAGCAGCCTCAGGGGGTCTCCAGGTGAGAAGTCCCTTAGCACCCTGCCTTCATCCCTGGCCATGATGTCCCTCACCACCCCACCCCCACTTTCCTGCTCAGCTTACTTTGTGATTCAGCATTTTTGGGGTGGTAACTTTCTTTGCCTCCTGGCATGATAGGGGCCTGGTTGTAGGCTGAAGGCAGGGGGTCTTGACCCTGAATTAGAGGAACAATCCTGAGCTACCTAGTGAGGTCAGGGTTGGGGAATGGGAAACCCACCAGTGGGGGCAGTCCTTTCCTTTTTCACTTGTCTGCCCTGTGTTGAAATGCATCCAAGGGGAGATGACATAAGTAATAGCTCTTGGGGAAATGGGCTATTAGCATTTATGGAAATTAATACATCCACATCCGAGGCACAGGAACACCAAGTTCAGGCCACAGCTGTCCCACTGTCTGTCGTTTCAGGATTTCTTTCTCTGCAACTTCTCCTCCCCCTCAAAAATGCCATCCGCCTTTCAATGCCAAGAGCAAGCCCCTGCTCTGCAAAACAGAACCGCATTCAGGCCCCACGTTGCAGGGTTAGGGGACTGTGGAGAGTCATGTCTGCCTTCTTGATTGTTGCTTGGTGTGTGGATTTCCCTGCAGGCCCAGGCTCACGTGTGGTTCCTGGGCTCCTGCTCCTGAGCTGTCATGACAGAGTGCCCAGAGTGCATTGGCTACCCAGGTCCTGTCCATGGGGCACACTCTCCAAGCCCATGCCCAGCCTCAATGACATTGAGAGTGTTCCAACTGCAGTGCGTTCCTACCTCAAAAGCAGCCTGCTGGAGGCTCCTCTGCAAACCTGAGGTCCAGTTCCTTGTGCCTCTTTCTACTGCACCAGCTCCCGGACCATGTGGGGGCTCAGCCAGCGCATGGGGAGGAAGGGTCTTGAGCAGTGTGAAACCAAGTCTCATGCTCAGAACCCTTTTGGGTCTGGACAGGGATAAATGAGCATGAAAGCAACTGCACACAGGTTTAACAAAGACACCACATTTCTTGTCTACTGAGGGTCATGGGCATGGCACTGAGGGACACAGGGGCGAGCAAGCTCTGGGGTGGGGCAGATTGAGAAGATTCATACCTTGGGGCTGGCTTGCTTTCCTTCTGCAATGATCTTCTAAACCCCAGATGATTCAGGAGGAAGTGACTGGTACAAGTTTTGGTTTGGCACTTTCCGGTAAGGGAGGGGGCCTCCTCTCAATTTTCCTGTTTGTTAGTGCTGGGGCCATAGCAACTGGGCAGGTCCACGCGTGGTAAAGGAAGGCCTCCTCTGCTTCTGGAACCCGAGGGGATGTGTGTGGTATCCCAGTACTCCAGCTGGAAGGAGCATGTGTCTAGTCCTTGACCTCCACTTTTCCATGACCTTCACGTCACCAAAGATCCCAGAGCCATTTGCTGAAGTCCCTGAATTACAGGCAGAACAATGGCACTTCTGGCAGCATTTGGGGAAGACTGTCTCTGACTGTCTTCAGGGCCAGGGATGCCCCCCTCCATCCCCTCCCAGCAGCTAAGGGTCCCACCTCATAGAGGTGAGCATGCTAGAGCTGCAAGGGGGTTGGGCGTCTTCCACTTGGGAAGCGTCAGCAGAAGCCCAAAGGCAGAGACTTCTCCAAGGTCACTCAGAGGTGCAGACCCTGTGCCTCCTGCCAATCTGAGCCAGGAATTTCTTTCTGCCCACTGGAGGAAACCAGCACCCCACGGATGTGCCAACCAGTGGCCCTTCGGGAAGCACTTGTGAGGTCATGGTGACACATGTGGGGAAACAACACCGTGGGTGCTTCTGAGTCAGTGGGGCTGTTGGGAGTCAGAGATGCTACCAACTGCAGAGAACCCTCAGCCACAGCATCCTGCCCTGCCTGGCAGTGCCCCAGAGCCAGGGCCCTGTCGTCCCAAAGATGTCATCAAAGAGATGGCAAGGGGCCGCGCCAGTGGGTGAGATAAAAGCTAAGAAGGGACGCTGTGCTTTGACCTTGATTCGCTGTGGGTCCTTGTAAATAACCGTAAACCCACTCCCTGTGAGGAAGGCCGATTGGTCTGGATGGGAAGTAGGCACAGAGAGGTGGCGAGACAGACCCAGCCTCCTGATCATGAGGAACCTGGTTTATCTTCCCACTGCACCAGCCCCCTGCCTGTCCCACCTCACCAGGCTCCAGCCCATCCACAAGTGCCAGAAATCCTTACCCCCCATAGATGCATCTCCTCCAACGTGCAGGAGGGTCAGGTTCAACCCCCACTGCTGAGGTATGTGGAGGCTGCCTTTCTCATGACCAGGAAGCCTAGCACACTTAGCCTCCTAGCCTCTGCATGTCCCTCGTTTCTTTGGGGTGACTCTAAGGGGATGTGGTCCTTGGTTCAGCTAGTGCAGAGAAGAAAAGGGGACAGGGCCTCCCCAGAGGGCACAAAAGGGGCCAGTTGGGGACATCACTAGACTGGTCATCCCATCACTGCTGGGGTGAACTTAAGCCTTTCCAACCAGCCTAGCCTTAGCAGGAATGTGAGTCTCCTCCCCAGGCGGAGGTGAGCAGCTACTGGGTCTTCATACCTTTGGCCACATCCCGCGAGGCTGAGACGGAGCCAGCCTTCCTCTGTCTCTACACCAAGGGATGCGCTGCAGGCCCGGCCACCCCCACTCAGAGTGTGCACTGCGCCCGCAGGCTGTCTAACTCATCGGCTGGAAAATGGAGTCTCAGGAGGTCCCCCCTGCTCCACCAAGTGACCAGGTGGTTAGCTCTGGAGACCGGGGGCATCTGAGGTTTTATGTGTCCCTTGCCGCGACACCTGTTCACCTGCATCTCTGGCTCCCTCCTCCATTGAACTTCCTCCTTGCAGGCAGCCCATCTTCCCTCTCACTCCAACACACAGGCGCTTGCAGAATTGACTGTCTTGGTGCCACATTGGGAAAGGGGGGAAAGCAGAGATGGGCTGGGAATGTCTCCCGTGCTGCAGACCCACTTGGGGGCCTTTTCCCCACCAAGATCTTGAGCTGTATTAGGGGGTTTTCCCACACCTAACTTAATCATGGATCTTAGCCCAACTGCTGAGTCGCTGAGATCCATCATCCAACTCAACGGATGAAAGCCAAGTGCATGTTTCTCCTTCTCTGATCCCAACACCAGGTTCAAAGCAAACCAGCAAACTGTTCATTGTCGGGCTAGTTTCTCCAGTGAGCAAGCAACTTCTGGGGTCCTGTAGATACAGGATCTGGTCCACAGCACAGAAGTCCTGGCCTGTGGCTCCTGGGGAAGAACTAGCTCTCTGAGTGTTCGACTCTCTCTCCCAGCTGCTCTACCCTGTGCTTGCATCTCCCTTTTTTGGGCTTGGTGAAATGATACAAGTAGAGGCATAAGAACAGCCCCTGGCATAGGGCAAGAACCTCCGCAGCTTCCCAGCCTCTGTGGCATCACAGGCTGAGCACAAGCCTTCACCCTACCTGGAGCCCAGGTGGCTCCCGGGAAGGCTCAATCTGAGTGACTCAGGTCGCCCTCAGAGTCATTTCAGGAGCCCACGTGGGGCTCCTCAGAGGGGCTGTATGCCCCTGGAGAGGAACCTAGGAGAGCCCAGCTGGTGGCTCTCATGGAGGGAGGAGGGCTTTACCTATCTGTGCAGATCATAGCCTCCCTGTGAGTGGAGGGACACGCCCCACCCTGTCCTCCCTACCCCAGGCTTCCTGGAGGACACCTGTCTGCCCGCCTACCCACCTGTGCAGTGGCTTGTAGGGACCAGGGGACTGCAGGGCCCCGCCCCCAGCTCACCCACCCTGTGCACCACAGCATGTTTTCATCTTCCATCCCTCAGCAGCTTTACGATCTCTCAGAGCGAACGCCAGCCTGATGTCCACAAGCTGTCAAATGCAGCCCAGAGCAGAAGGAGCTAGAATTCTGCCTGGGAACATTGCACTCCCAAGCTCCCCCCATGATGGTAGGGGCTCCCTCAAAACAGTGCCCTTCCTGCCCCTTCTGGATGAAGGCAACTCAGAAATAACTCAAACAAGGAAATTCTGATGAATCCACAAATTAAAAAGTAAATTAGAATTAAACATTGTTTAAAACTGTAATACCGCCAATGGGGAAAAGCCTTTGCGGGAGACATTTGAAGGGCCAAGAGTGAGCAAGACCCACCTCACCTCTACCTCTAGGGGCCAGGAGCCAGGAAGGGGAGGCAGTAACCACAGACCAGGAACCATCAGAGATGCCTCTGCTGAGAGAGGAGAGATGGGGGCAGATGGGGTTGACCCTTGACCCACACCTTGAATGGAGGCAGGGTTGTGACAGCAAAACTGGGAAAGGACTGTCTGGGAGGGGACCCTGCCTGGGCAAGTGCCTGAAGGGAGGACAGTGGGGGCGGAGTGCATTGGAAAGTGGCCGAGATCCAGGGGAAGCACAGGTGCCTGTAGGAGTTGTTGGCAGGGGGGCAGGGCAGGAACTGGGGTCTGAGAGACCAGCCATCAGATGCACGGGGGCTTTGGAGCTGGCGGTGACATGTCCAGGCCAGGATGAAGGAGGCAGATGTGTCTATGACATGCGGTGAGGACCGGATGTGGTGGTGGGGGAGACCGCGTGTCTTCTTAAGGGGAGACTGTTGTCTGTATTGGGAGACCCAGCATCTCGCACAGAGCGGGACCCCATAGATATGTCTGGAGCCGATAAAAAGAATGAAAAGATAGAAGGGCAGCAGAGCACAGCCTCTGTGGAGTTGGGCGGCAGTGGGATGTGGAAGGTGAGAGGAGCCTGGGACTCCAGGCTTTCATCCCTGGGTGTCGTCGGCCTACACCCTGCTGACCCTGCCTCGCTGGGTCCAAGTTATGTGCCTTGGCCTTCAGTTTCGCTGTGGGCATTGAAATGGGAACCCTGGGTTCAAATGGGGTTCAAGCCAAACATGATCGCTAGCACCCACCTGTCACAGCCCAGGCAATGAACCAGGTCACCCTGCAGGAGGGGACAACAGTGAAGGGGGCAGAATAAGGGGCCCAGGGAGTGGTCCTGAGTGCAGGATTCGAACGAAAAGATGAAGATCAGGACAGGAGGAGACCCTGGGTTACCCTGGAGCCCAGGAGGAAATGGAGATAGGGGCAAGAGGAGGTGTCCATTGTGTCAGGGGGGCCCCATGCTGGTGGGGCCAGCCTCTACCAAGAGTGGAGGTGATGGCACTCCCCACCCCCACAACAGGTACATGTGCCACCCTCTTTGCCCTGTTCTATGTTGATTCCAGTTTAAGGAGCTGACATTGTCCCCCTCTTACTGGTACAGAAATAGGCCCTTAAAAACTGAGATGATTGTCCTCAAGTCACAGGATTGTCCTCAAGTCACAGAGCGTGAACAGGGAGTAGTCAGGATCTGAGTCGGCTGTTGGGAGCCGATTCCTGCCCTCCTGACCTTTGCACTTTGCTGCCTAACTGCATGCTAAGTCACTTCAGTCATGTCCAACTCTTTGCGACCCCATGGACTATAGCCCGCCAGGCTCCTGTGTCCATGGGATTCTTCAGGCAGGAACACTGGAGTGGGTTGCCATGCCCTCCTCCAGGGGGTCTTCCAAACCCATGAGTGGAACCCGCGTCTCTTACATCTCCTGTATTAGCAGGCAGCCTCTTTACCACTAACGCCACCGGGGAAGCCCAGGCTCCTGAGAAATCTGATCATGATAGAAGGAAGGACGGTGAGAGAGGCAAGCAGGTCAGTGGGAAGAAAAGTCACTTTTCTGGTGAACTGGGTCCATCAGCCACATCCTCAGTCTGTTCATTCATAAAAGATGGTTCTCTGGTGGGTGATTCTGTGTCCTGCTCTAGTAGGGACATTTCTGGGGATGCCTGTGAACTGCAGGGCTGGGGCTCATCCTTGCAGTCTCACTGATGCATGTGACATGACTGCAGAGAAGGGAGCTCCTCTGGTAGCCCCAGAGGGACCAGGAGGTCCTGAGCCCTGAGACACACATTGGGATCACAGAGGGAGAATGAAAATAGCCCCTTCGAGTCCTGGTGGGGTTCAGTGGCCACTGGCCTGGGGTTGAGAGGCAGCACTTTGAGAAACACTCAAAGTTTGCAGCAGACTTTCCCATTTCCACTTTGTAAAGTGGCGCCCAAGAACACATACCTTGACCATTGGAAGTTCTGATGAGCAGGGCTTCCTGGGGCTTCTTCAGTGCTCTGGAACTTGGGAAGCCCTCACTGGACTGGGCTACCTACTATGCTTTTGTCAGCTTCAAATCCCAAATCCAGCTTGATTCCTGCTGTGGGTGGGGAGTTGCTGATGTCAGCCGTGCCCCAGTCCCCCTGGAACAACACTTGGCCAGGAGGCTGACTCTCTCACTTGTCCTGAGTGACAGAAGCAGGCACTCTACTCAGGAGCCGGGCCTGTCCCTCGGGACTGAACCTGTGGCATCCCCTCCCCTTCTCATGAGGCCTGCCCCCTGCCACACCTCTGCTCAGCAGCTCCCTCACCCCCCAGGGAGTGTTGCCTTTGCCTCTCACTGAGGAAAGGTGTTTCTTGTCACCCAGTCCAGGAGGCCTGGAGCCATTTCTGCCCCCATGCTATTGCCAGGGTCACAGAATGCCCAGAAAAGGGATCATTGCAAATCCCAACAAAACGCCACCCCCTTCTGCAGGGACACAGAGCTCTGACCCTCCTGTGTCCCAGCCGGGGAGACAAAAGGGGCTCCTGGGAGGCTGTCATGCTTCCTTCTCAGCCCAAAGGCTGAAGGTTATGGGACCTGGAGCAGTTCCTGTGGGGTACACGTGGACCACGTCCTAAAAAAAGGGCCTGTTCAGATGAAACCCATCCACCACCCTGGGCCTGACGTCACAACACAAGGGACTCTCATTGCTCGTAGGAGCAACCCTGCTACTGATCCTCACCTGTGCTCCACTCCTTTCTTCACTGACCCAAGAAACAAGGGCACAGACAGGGCCACTGCCCTCAGGAACCACAGTCAGTGGGGGAGGAGGTGTGGGCTCCAGCCCATGGAGGTGCCACTCAGGCCACAGCAGAAGTGACTGCAGGCCCAGTGGGCACAACACAATAGGACCAAGTGCATCCACGTTGTCAGGAAGCGAGGAGGCGAGCCTGGAGCTGCTGTGGTTCTCACTGAAGACAGAAAGGAAAAGGTGGCTTTCTGGGCAGGGAGAGCCACACATGCAGGTGCTGAGATGGCTGGCGGTTGCAGCGGTGGGGTTGGAGGCTGGGAGGAGTCCTCATGAGAGGGATGTGGGGTTAGTTGAGGAAAGATCTTGGAGGCTGCTCATCTGTTTTGGTAGGCGCCACACCAAGCAGCATGTGGGATCTTAGTTCCCCAACCAGGGATCGAGCCCACACCCTCTGCATTGGAAGCGCAGAGTCTTAACCATTGGACCAGGGAAGTCCTAGGCGCTGTTCATCTTTGTTGTTGTTCAGTCGCTCTATCATGTTTGACTCTTTGCGACCCCATGGACTGCAGCATGCCAGTCCTTCACTATCTCCCAGAGTTTGCTCAAACTCATGTCCATTGAGTCAGTGATACCATCCAAACATCTCATCCTCTGTCTTCTCCTTCCCCTCCCCTCAATCTTTCCTACCATCAGGGTTTTTCCCAGTTAGCCAACTCTGCATCAGGTGGCCAAAGTATTGGAGTTGCAGCTTCAGCATCAGTCCTTCCAATGAATATTCAGGGTTGATTTTCTTTTGGATTGACTGGTTTGATCTCCTTGCTGTCCAAGGGACTCTCAAGAGTCTTCTCCAGCACCATAGTTAAAAAGCATCAGTTCTTCAGCACTCAGCCTTCTTTGTCGTCCAGCTCTCACATCTGTTCATAACTACTGGAAAAACTGTTACTTTGACTATAGGGATCTTTGTCAACAAAGTGATGTCTCTGCTTTCTGATATTTATTTAGCTGTGCTGGGTCTTAGTTGCAGCATGTGGGACCTTTGATCTTTATTGTGGCGTATGCAGAATCCTCACGGCATCCTTTGGAGCATTGCGCGGACTCTGTAGTTGTGGCTCGGGCTGTGCAGCACATAGCCTTAATAGTTCCGGTGCATGGGCTTAGTTGCTCCACGACATGTGGGATCTTAGTTCCCTGACCTGGGATCGAATCCATGTCCCCTGCATTGCACGGTGGAGTCTTAACCACAGGACCACCAGGGAAGTCTAAGAGGCTACTCATCTTTAGAGGAAAAATGGCCCTGGCCAGGACACGGGAGGGTGTAAACAAGGAGGCATCCCTGCGCCTAAGAGTCAGAGCACCTGTGTCCCTGCAGAAAGGGGGTGCTGTTTTGTTGGGATTTGCAATGGCTTTTCAGGCATCCCGTGACCTTGGAAAGAACAAAAGAACATATGAGGCTCCTCTGTGGGTCTGAGCTGGGTCATGAATCTAGAATGAGGGAGAGGGAACTGACAGGTCCCTAGAGGCCCCCACCCTGTCCCCTGTCCATAGTTCCCTTGGGAGCCCTGAGCTGCTCAGCTAACATGATCGCCACAGCCCCCCCACAGAACACACGCACAAAGCCTGTGTATCAGGCTGGGCCCTCATTCCCTTCCTCACCCAGGGCTGGAAGGTTCTGGCAAAGCCCACTGGGGTACTGCTGGGAGGGATATGGAGGAGAGGGTTTCTCCTCACCTTCCTATAGTCTGGTAACCATGGTAACAATGGGGAACTGCTGAAGGCTTCCAGCCACCTGCTGAGCTGTATGGATGCCAAGGGCCAGGCAGGGACCATGCTACAGGCGTGTGGGCCCGGGGCAGCAGCCTTTATGAGCAGCAGGAGAGGAGGTGGCAGGTGCAGCCCCAGTCACCCAGGCCTCTGCAAAAAAAGGGCCTTGGGTCAGAGACTGAGGGCACAGGGCAAGGGACATTTCCCCAGTCCCTTGAGGGGATGAGAGGGCACTTGCTCCCAGGTTCATGCAGAGCCCCTGGTCTCTAAAGCAGCCCTGAGCCAGCAGGCATATAAACTGTTTTAGGGTCTATTTAATTTATTATCGAGTGAGTGGGCTGAGCTCAAGTAGCCAGCAGTCCTGAAGAAAGTCCCTTTGGGCTCCTTACTCTTTGACACCATGTGATCCAGTCACTCGTTTTAGAGAGAGAGGAACTGGGGTTCATGGAGGAATGAGACTTGTTGATGGCATGGGGCCCCCAAGCAACTCTCTGACCACCAGCTGGTGTCCACTCCCTGAGCCCCCAGCCAGCATCCCATAAGTCTCTCTGAGCTACTGGTGTCCAGTCCCTCCTAGAGCATGTGGCTCCCGAAGATAGGTCATGTCTGTCCAGTCACCTCTGTACCCCCAGCTCAGCCCTGGGGCAGGCGCATGGCAGGGGCAGGCACATGGCAGAAGCAGGTGCTTGGCAATGATCAGAAATGATTGACCCTCCCAGAAGGCAGAACAGGGTAGGCTGGTGGCTGCCACCTCACTCAGGAATATGAGAGAAGTGAAACCCCTGGGCAGAAACCAAGTGCCAGAGCATCCCTGGAACTGCCTCCATTCATCAGAGCATTTCCGGGGTGCACCTGCATCCCCCAACCCAGTCCCTTCCCTTCTTTCATTAACCAGACAGCCCATGCCTGGTCCTCCAGGGAGACACTCGCTGCTCTGTTCATATGGGTGAATATGGGCTTCCCAGGTGGCACTAGTGGTGAAGAGCCCACCTGCCAATGAGACTCAGGTTCGATCCCTGGGTCAGGAAGATCCCCTGAAGGAGAAAATAACCACCCACTCCACTGTTCTTGCCTAGAGAATCCCATGGACAGATGAGCCTGGTGGGCTACAGTCCATGGGGTCGCAGAGTCAGACACAACTGAGTGACTTAGCACACAGCACGTGGGTGAATATTGCTGGTGGGGTAGGACCTCCAGGGCCGTCACCCTCCCTGTAAGCCCAGGGAAAGCTCACCTGACGCAGGCTGATTTCCTCGACTTCCATGAGACCTTAGTCCTTCAAGCCACTGCATCACAAGTATCCAAGGCTCACCCTCACAACCCACTGCCTCACTGTGTTGTCGTCGCCAGGGCTCGGAGCTGTGGAGAGGTGATGCCACAGTCCTGAGCACCCTCCACCCCTCCATTTCTTGTGAGGCTTCACTCCAGGAATGAAGTCCTAGTGCCAGTTCTGGCCCTGCCCATGGGCAAGACTGCCCTCCCACCTCCCCTTCTGTCCACTCATCCGCCCCAAGAGCCTCCGGAGTACCTGCTTGGAGGAGCTGACTTGCAATGCACTGGCCACCTGGTGAGCTTTGAGTCCTTGAGCTGACACCATGGGACCAGGCCTGGGCTACCTGGAAGCAGGCACAGGCCGTTCCCACTGTGGGCTCCCTTATTCCATCTCCCTCAGGCAGACCACTCCATTGATGGATCGTCTGCAAAGTATTATATCCCGGGGCACAAGCCTGCCGCACCTTGAATAACAGGCAGTGCCCCAGGGAAGGCAAAGCAGCCGTGGCCTCTGGGACCTGGAAGCCAGCCAGAGGTGGCAGTCAGCAGGGATACACCCCTGCAGCTGAGGGTGAGACAAAGCCAAGTATCAGAGCCTGTGTGCTGAGGCAGCTGTGGTCCAGGGACGGGCATCACAGGCTGATGGCCACAGGCTCCCAGCCACCTGGCATCTGGACAGATGAGCTGTGTCCTGCAGCCCGGCAGCCTCCACAAACAGACCACATACTCAGTGCCCAGCAGCCACATTCATGTGTTTATAGCAGAGCCACTTAATCATGTGGAGATAATTCCTTCGAACTGCAGAAACCATCCCAGGGCATCCAGATTGAGTGGTCTCAGGTGGCAGACAGAGAAGGCTATGTCCTGTGGGCAGGTTTCCAGGGAAGTTGGTGGCCTCCAGGAGGGAGGCTAGATGACCGAAAGCCTTTGCCTGCTGCAGAAAGCAGGCAGGCGCTTCATATGATGCTGGAAAAGGATGCTGATGGTGGTGGTGATAATGCTGCTGGTGGGGATGATGATGGAGATGGTGGTGACGATGATGACGATCATGTTGCTGATGACAGCAGTGATGATGACTGTATGATGCTGCTGCTGGGGATGGTCACGATGGGATCGGTGGTGATGGTAGGTGGTGGTGTTGATGATGCCGATCATGTTGGTGATGAGAGCAGTGATGATGACGGTGATGATGGTGCTGGTGGGGATGATGATGGAGATGATGGTGATGAGGAGGATGATCATGTTGCTGATGACAGCAGTGATGATGACCATGATGATGGGGAAGAGGAGAGCCAGGGTGATGACTTCCCTGTCATTATTTGTATCAGCAGCTGCCCTTGGTCTGAGATTTGCTCTGTCAGGCTCTTGCTTAAACCCACAAGATTTACTCTTAATCCTCCAGCCACTCCAGAAGTTGGTGCTTCATGAGTGAGAACGAGTTTCATGCTTAATCTCGGGTCTCACAGCAACCAGAGGACTCTGGGTCTCAGATCACCTCACTCCTGGCCCCGCCCCTGGGCCAGAGTGGCCAGGATGCCTGGTAAGGGGAAAGCACAAGACAGTCCGGCCCAGCCCCCAGCTCAGTGCTGGCAGAGCCCCATGTGGGACTCCCCGTGCTACCCTCAGAGTCTATCTTCCCCTGCCTCATACACACAAACACCTGACCAGAAGGGGGTCACTGAGTCAGCAGTGATCAGCTGGGAGGTGGGACCCCCTCCCCATGTCCTGGATGCTTTCCCCTCCTGCCTGCAGAATCGTGGGGCTCTCCACTTCCCTAACTCACATCACTGCCTGAGCTCCTTCCGACAGGGAGTCATCACTGCAAGAAACTGACTCACATCCCATCATTCTTCCATAATTCACTTAAACATGATCTCCTTAGTGGGTTAGCGATTTTTCACCCTTCCCAATAGTGCCATCATGAACACTGGTGTGCATCTAAGTTTGTTTCCTCTTGAATGGTTGTTGTTGTTGTTCATTTGCTCAGTCATGTCCGACTCTGCAACCCCATGGATTACAGCACTCCAGGCTTCTCTGTCCTTCACTATCTCCTGGAGTTTGCTCAAATTAATGTCCACTGGGTCAGTGATGCCATCCAAGCACTCATCCTCTGTTGCCTGCTTTTCCTCCTGCCCTTGATCTTTCCCAGCATCAGGGTCTTTTCCAGTGAGTTGGCTCCTCTCATCAGGTGGTCAAAGTATTGAAGCTTCAGCTTCAGCATTAGTCCTTCCAATGAATATTCAGGGTTGAGTTTCTTTAGGACTGACTGGTTTGATGTCCTTGCTGTCCAAGAGACTGTCAAGATCTTCTCCAGTACCACTATTTGAAGGCATCAATTTTTTGAGGCTCAGCCTTTATGGTCCAACTCTCACATCCATACATGACTATGGAAAAACCATAGCTTTGACTAGACAGACCTTGAACGGTTAGATATTGTTTATATAAGTAGGATTTCTGGATCCCAGGCTCTGGGCCTCTATTACCTGATTACTTTCTGAGAAAATTGTGCTGCACACCCCCAAAGCAGCAACACCTCACTGGAGTAGCTTCCTCGCAGCTTCACCTGCAATGAGTATTTTTATTTAAAAATGCACTTTTTTTTTTTCCTGTTCATTACAAGATTGCAAAGGCACAGTGCCTGATGGCTTCCTTTTGCATCCCTTTTAATTCAACAGAGCCTTTAATGGATGAGGTGGAGTAAAGCTGGCTTTTGAATTGCTAGTGTAGTGCTGCATGGGCAAGATATTAATCTTTCATGCCTCTGTCATGTGGTCCCAGCAGCGTAATCCTCTTTGAAATCATTTGTTATTTATTCTTATAGTCCCCTGAGAGTGGGGAGAGCCCCAGGAGCCTATTCACTAACACAGGGAGAGCTGCAGAAATTTGCCTGCAGACACCCCCTCCCCTCAGGGTGTGGAACTGAACCAGAGCTGGGGACACAGGCCCCCAGAAGAGGGTCACAATCCCCAGAGAGAGCAGCCTCCGCCTACAACCTGCTAAGTTTGGGGGTTGCCAAGGGTGGCTGGTGAGTCTGCTTCCCAGGGCTGCTGGAGAAAATTCAGCAACACCTCACTGGAGTAGCTTCCTCGCAGCTTCACCTGCAATGAGTATTTTTATTTAAAAATGCACTTTTTTTTTTTCCTGTTCATTACAAGATTGCAAAGGCACAGTGCCTGATGGCTTCCTTTTGCATCCCTTTTAATTCAACAGAGCCTTTAATGGATGAGGTGGAGTAAAGCTGGCTTTTGAATTGCTAGTGTAGTGCTGCATGGGCAAGATATTAATCTTTCATGCCTCTGTCATGTGGTCCCAGCAGCGTAATCCTCTTTGAAATCATTTGTTATTTATTCTTATAGTCCCCTGAGAGTGGGGAGAGCCCCAGGAGCCTATTCACTAACACAGGGAGAGCTGCAGAAATTTGCCTGCAGACACCCCCTCCCCTCAGGGTGTGGAACTGAACCAGAGCTGGGGACACAGGCCCCCAGAAGAGGGTACAATCCCCAGAGAGAGCAGCCTCCGCCTACAACCTGCTAAGTTTGGGGGTTGCCAAGGGTGGCTGGTGAGTCTGCTTCCCAGGGCTGCTGGAGAAAATGACCACAAGTGGAGGAGTTCAAAATGGCCATGTTTATTCGCTAGCTGCTTTGAAGGCTGGAAGTTAAAATCAAGGTGTCTGCGGGGCTGGTTCCCTGTGGAGGCTCTGAGTCTGCTCCAGACCTTTCTCGACATCTGGCGTCACTGGCCATCCTTGGCCCTCCTTGCTTTGGTAGATGCATCACCCCAAACTCTGCCTCTGTCCCATGTCTCCTTTTCTGCATCTGTGTCTTCTCCTCTTGTAAGGAAACCTGTCACTAGACTTAGGGTCCACCCCAAGTGGTGCTAGTGGTAAGAATCTGTCTGTAATGCAGGAGATGCAAGAGACATGGGTTTGATCCCTAGGTCGGGAAGGTCCCCTGGAGGAAGGCATGGCGACCTAATCCAGTAGTCTTGCCTGGGAAATCCCATGGGCAAGGGAGCCTGGCAGACTACAGTCCATGGGGTCACAAAGAGTGAGACACAACTGAGTGACTAACACACAGGTCAATCCAGGATGTGCCTGCACATGCTCAGTAGCTCAGTCATGTTCGACTTTTTGTGACACCATGGACTGTAGCCCACCAGACTCTTCTGTCCATTGGATTTCCCAGGCAAGACTACTGTAGTGGATTGCCATTTCCTCCTCCAGGGATCTTCCTGACTCAGAGATTGAAATCCACGTCTCCTGGCAGATTCTTTACCACTGAGCCACTTGGGAAGCCCCAATCTAAGATAACATGCCTTAATTATATGTGCAGTGACCTTTTTGCTACAGAAGGGCATATTCACCCGTACCAGGAATCAGGACTTTGACATGTCTTTTGATGGGCGTGTCAGGAAGATCCACTGGAAAAGGGATAGTCTACCCACTCTAGTATTCTTGGGGCTTCCCTGGTGGCTCAGCTGGTAAAGAATCCACCTGCAATGCAGGAGGCCTGGGTTCGATCCCTGGGTTGGGAAGATCCTCTGGAGAAGGGAAAGGCTACCACTCCAGTATTCTGGCCTGGAGAATTCCATGGACTGTATAGTCCATGGAGTCGCAAAGAATCAGACACAACTGAGCAACTTTCACTTCACTTAACTTCTCTGATGAGCAGGGACACGGTTTGAGCCACTACAGCAGGTTCCCACCACCGCCCCCAGAGCCTCCTCTGTGGCTTTCTTTCTGGTCTTCTGATTCTTTTGAGAGGGATGGCACATCAGGTGTTACTGTCTACAGGGCAAGAGTGGAAGGGTGGCAGGTGGACCTGGGGTTGAGCTGGGTTGAGTTGGATCACCCTGCTGAAGAGCCAGCAGTTGTACCCAGAGGCGCGGCCCACAGTGAGGAATGGGATCCAGTATGGAGTCACCCTGCCCACCGCTGCCAGTGTACTTAGAGGGCAGAGTCCCCTCCTGGCCTCAGAGCAGTGGGCAAGCAGCCTGGGGAGGCCTCACAGCACTCACCTGTGGGTGACAGCGTGAGCAGGTAAGACAGGACAGCGTGTCCCATCAAGGGCAGATGGGAGGCACTCAGAGAGGGCTCGCTTCTCAGGATGTGAGCCTGTGCCTCACTCCCGAGGGAGGGGCAAGTTTATGCTACAGCGTTTAGGGTTCCTGGATCCATCAGACACTGGCGAACAGCCTTTTTCTCAGCCTCTCTATTCCCTCTACAAAAGGCACCAAGGTCTGTCCCCCAGCGTCTCCTAAGGGTCACCATTAAAATCCACCTGAATTCCAGGGGTCCAGCACCGCCGTGTGTGTGATCATGCGAAGTTCCGAGGATCAGCTGTGGATTGTCAGCCTCATGCCGTGCCAGGCACCGTGCCAAGTACAGGGGAGGGGCTAGCTGGACACAGTGGCCAGGGGTGCCCGAGCAGCGCTGGCCAGTAGGCGGCCCTCAGCCCCCAGGCCACCACCAGCCTCTCAGTGCTACCACCACGGTTGAGGTGAGAACGCTCCCCAAAGCCTCCCGGGCCCCAGGCCATCCAGAGCCCTGGAGAGAGACTCCAGCATGCCTGGGGGAGGGGACTGGGGACTGTGTGTCCAGGGACTGCTTGGTGGCACAAGAGGGCGCCAATGCATCCACTTAGACTGGAGAGACCAGCTTTGAGACTGCCTGTCTGGGGGATACCAGCATGCCAGCCTCTCCCTTCTGCTGCCATCCTGGGGGTAAGCAGTTAAAAAACCCACCCCTCTCCCCAGACCAGGGAAGCAGCTTGGAGCTGCTTCATCCATCCGCCTGCCGAGAGCTGGGACCGCCTCTGCTCTCTCCCGTCTCTGCTGAGTCAGGCTTTGAATCACTGCAGGAATC
>SJYC01141534.1:0-23922 GCA_006408675.1 Madoqua kirkii
CAGTCCACTGTGATAGGAGATGAGACGTTCCTCTGTCCTTTCTATTCAGGATGCCCCTCGACGAGTGGGGAAAACCAGGTTCACTGTCAGTCTGACCACTTGAGGGGGGGTGGTACGTGTGCTTGGACCTCCTGCCCCCTCACCGCTGCAGCCCTTGGGCTCATTGATTATCCCTCTCAGAGGTGGATGCAGAGCTTCTGTCTCTGACTCCCCGGCCAGGTACTCGCAGCACTGCAGCCTCAGCCAACCGACTGGAGATGCGCACCATGCTGGCCACAGGGTGCCCTGGGCTCAGTTCTGCCCTTGGGTGTTGCCTGGAGTCCTCTGAGATTGCAGAGCCGACCCCCAGAGAGCTGGTGAGTGGCAGGGACAGGGGCAGTCCAGCCTCACCCAGATCCTCTCACCAGCACTGGTGGGGAGGGAACCCTGGAGGTAGGCCATTTAGACCTGCAGTTCGTTTTCTCTTTGGGATGAAGGGCAGGGCTTGGGTTTCACAAGGAAAGGCCCTCCAGGCAGTCAGCTGAGTCCCTGTTCTGCAGCAGGAAGCCCTGTCCCCCTGATGGTGGCCAGCACAGGGGCTAGAGCTCTCTTGTCCCACTGTTCTTTATGTTTAAGACTCTTGCTCCCTGAAGGACAAGCTTCTGACACCAGAATGAGGGGGGAGAGATGCTCTCATCAGGAAGAGAGAGCAGGGGTAGGGGAATGTTGGGGACACAGCTCTGCTCCCCAGCATACCCCCACTGAGATCTCACACTGTGTGGGGCCCCCCAACCCCAAGCCTCCTCCAAGGGGCTGCTTCATGTTGGGCTGCCTGGTGGGGAGATGCCTGTTGACTTGCTCGTGGCCTGGCTTCCCAGAGGGAGCAGCCTCTCCTCCATCACTCTGGGATCATCCACTGAGGCAGGAGAGAGAGGAGAACACACCCCCAAGTGCACTTCACCCCAGGCGAGGTGGGAACGGGCCCAGCCCTTCTGCCTCCTCCCAGAGGCATGGTGCACACTCTCTGAAGCTGTGTTTGAACTGTTCTCTGGCTGGATGTCTGGGTCACCCAGGTGGCTCCCAGGACCCTGTGGCCATCGCTGCCTACCTGGTGGAGACCTGAGTGCTTTGTCTTCACTGACCCTGTGGAGCATCTGCTTTTCAGAGCAGCAGGAGGCTGCCGGGGCTGGCCTGGGACATTGACCATGAGGTTGCAGGTCCTTCCACATGTGGAGCTCAGTGCCACCTTCCTGGACTGGCCAGGGTGGAGCATGCAGGCAGTGGGAGGAAAGGGCTTCCCTGGCATCTCATGGGGTATGTGAACGGACAGCAGACCTTGGGCTGCTGGCTGATAGATAGAGTGGGCCCAGTGTGTGTCTGTGTGTGTATGCACATGTGTGCTTGTGTTTGTACACACACACACACACACACACACACACACACACACACCCCTTCAGAGGCACATCCCCCACCTAGACCTTCATTATAGCACCTCCCCAGGGCTGGCCTGGAGCGCTCCATCCTGCTGCGGTTCTGGTCTCTCCCTAGACTGTCTGAATAAACTTCCTATAACGGGAGGAACTCTGATACACTTTCACAAAGGGGGATTTTAAATTAGTTCTTTAAAAAAAAGAAAGAACTGCATGCTGACCCAGAATTCACTTTGCCCTGTGCAGTCTATGCACCTCCTCCTGGGATTTCTGGAGATGAGATTCTGAGGCCACACGTTCGGAAAGCACTGTCTCTCCTGCACTCTGCCCCCCGCTCCGTCTCTCTGTCTCTGTCTATCTGTCTGTCTTTGGCAAGTATTTCCACACTCCAACCACCGGCCTTTCATCTGCTGCTATGAGTCATATGTGCACACAGCCAGATCTGTTTCTGAGTTTGCATTTCTCCTTTAGCTGGTTAAACTTTCTTCTTAAATAAGCTTATTTTGAAATGAAAATTGCTGTTCCTGCAATCAAGGGAAAGCCAACATTACTTGTCATAATTTAGAGATCACTAGAAAAATAAGTAGATAAATTTTAGATTCAAGAACTATATGAAGTGTGACCAGAACACACAGACTTTGAAAAATCCCTGTCTTGAGGATCTCATAGGGATTGTTTTCTGGGAACTAGGGGACTGCTGCCTGCCCCTCCCCCTCCAATCATCCCCACTCTCCTGGTCACAGGTAGAATACCTGGTCCAAGGTTATTCATGTTCCAAGGGCAAGTTAACGAGTCCTTCCTCATCCCTGCTCAGGAGAATAAAAGGGGTGGGAAAGCCTGAGGTGAGGGGGAGTGGCGGGTAGTACATTGTATTCCCCAGTTGGATTTAGGCAAGAGAGGGAGATTTTTTGGGGGATGAGAGTGCCCAGGGGCTAGGCTGGTATTCGAATATCAAAGATTTGGACCAGAAAACTGTAGGGAGCGTTATTCTCCACGAATCATCTGAGAGTCTGGAAAAACATGGCAGGAGGTGGCCTTAAGACTGTTGACTTTGGAGTCGAGTAGATCTGCCCCAGCTCTTTGCTTCTTGGAGCATCAAGGAGGGTCATTTAGAAGATATGAATGACAGGTGTTAGAAATGGAAAGTGTCAATTCCTCCCCACTGTTGGTTAACCACTGTAGTGTAACGGTGTGGGGTGACCCGTGCAGGCTGGAGAAGCAGCCGTGGCATTGGACCCCAAGGCTGGTGATGTTGCCAGCAAGATGATGTTGCTCCCCCAGGGGGAGTGGCAGGAACAAGGGTTGGGGCTGCCATAGGTCCAGGAGCATCAGGGAATGGGACTCTGGTGACAGGTGGACAGCCTGAGGCTGGCAGTGAAGATGGGAAAGAGAGGGCATGTTCCAGAGGCAGCCATGTGGATGGAGCCAACAGGCAGCCAAGGTCCTGAACTTGGGCCTCAGGTCAGAGGGGTGGGATGAGGTGCAGCTGTGGGCTCATGGGCATGGAGGAGAGAACTTAAGCTCAGAGCGTTGTTCAGCAGGGGGGATTCCAAAGTAGCAGAGCTTGGAGGAAGCGGAGGCAGCCTGGGGTGAAGGTGGAGGGTGTGAAAGAAGTGGAAGTTGCAGAGGTGGTGGAAGTGGAAGTGATGAAGGTGAAAGTGGTGGAGGTGATGGACATGAAGGTGGTGGAGGTGATGAAGGTGAGGGTGGTGGAGGTGGTGAGAGGTGATGGACATGAAGGTGGTGGAGGTAGTGGAGATGGAGGTGGTGAAAGTAATGAAAGTGAAGATGGTGAAGGTCATGGAATTGGTGGAGATGATGAAGGTAGAGATGGTAGAGATGGTGTGTGAGTATATATACATGTTCACACATGCATATACATGTGCTCTATGTCCGTGCATGCATGCCTGCCTCTGTACATACATCATGAACCAGGGATCACTCTAGACAGGAACTCCAGACCTGATAGAGACTGTAAAGTCCAGTGATGGCCTGCAATCCCAGCCTGGGCCTGTGTGGGCTGCACTCTCCCACCATGAAACCCCTTGGAGGAGGTGCTAAGGTTGTAGGAAAAAGGACCACATGATCATGCTGAGTGGGCGTGACCTGCCTGCACATGTTCAGCCCCACCATGTCCCAGGACAAAGGATTCCCCAAGGAATGAGACTGACCCAGTGGCTGCTCTCTGGGCTCATCATCTGGTTGGAGGACAGCCAGGTGGTGTCTCCACAGGTTAAGGTACAATCTCCTCAGGAAATGCACATGCTGACATGATGGACGGGCCTCTGGAGAGCTGACATCTGAGTGAGGACACACAGCAAGAGTGTCCTGGGCAGAGGGGTGGCACCTGCCAAGGCTCAGTGGCATAAGAGAGGGGAGGAGGACCCCAGCCCCACATGGGTGTTCCATGCACTCCTCGGACTGGATGCAGCCACCACCAGTCTCCAGAACACCCCCAACCTGCTGCACCCCGCCACTTTCCTCATCTCAGGAGCTGGCAGTTCTTCTGCAGAAACCTGAGGGTCACCCTGCACCCCCACCTTCCTCTATGGCCCCACATCCACCCAAGAGCTGGCCCTTTGGTCTCCACCTCCCGACTCCACCAGTCACCCGGCCACCCCAGCCTGGGTCTCCCCAGCTCCCACCTGGATCATCGCTGGTCTGCTAGTGAGACCTCCCGCCCGACTGCCCTTTGTCCCCCCCCACCCTGTCTACTCTCACCCTAGAAAGCACGCTGTCTCACCCTTGTAGGGAGGAGGTGTTTGGCTGTTCCTCTCTGCTGGGGTGCAGCTCAGGGCTGTGGTTCAGAGGAGGGACTCCCAGGGCTGTTTGGGGTCCATGGCCAGACTGACTTAAACGCCCTGAGCCTCAGTTTTTCAACCATCACCAGTGATGGGTAATAAGCAGTATTATTCCTAGGAATACACAGAGTGTGGGGTGAAGGCTAAGTGAGTAAGTGCACATGGAAGCCTTTATCCTGGCTCCTTGAACATCTGCACTCGGTCCCCAGCAGCTTGGACTGGTCCTCGCCCAGGGATGAAGTCAAGGATGCTGCTCAGGTGTGTGTCTAGCACCTTCTCCATCCACATCCCTCAGAGGACACTCAGATGTCCTGAACCCCAAGCTAGTCAAACCCCAGTGTCCATGCAGGATGCTGAAGGCCCAGCTCTTCCCCAGGACTGGATGGGTCACTGTGTTGAGGACAGTGACACAAGGCTGCAGGCCGGAGCTTGAGGGCAGGCAGCCCCACCTCCGACGGCAGCTTCCAGGTGCCATGTTGAGGCATCACGAGCAGGATTTTAAAATTCTACACTTATTTCATCTCAGTGCAGGAGTGGGAAAGAGAACATACAGTCTGTGTAAGCAACCCAAATCAAAAATAAATGAGGCAAGAAGAGGAACCAAAAATAGTCAGCATCAGAGGCAGCAGCCTGCAACAGTGGCCAGCTGTCCCCGGCGAGCTGTTGGGAGGGTGGCTTTATGTGTATTACTAGGAACAGATTAATCAGGCCTTCAGTCCAATGATAAATCAGAATTACTAGCAAAGTAAAAGAGGTTAATGAGAACTCAGGGGGCACAGTGCCTCTGTGCCTTCTCTCCTCCTGATCTCCTCCCCTACTAGGTAGTGGGGGCACAGGCTTGGCCAGCAGGCAGCATGAAAGTCATCTGTAAGTGAGGGGGTCCCCTTCCTGACCAGAATGTCCCCACAAAAGGACAGAGCAGAGCTGCGAGTGCCATGGATCTTGTAAGGATCCACACTTCCATCTTTTTTTTGGTGGATGTTACCTCTTTTAATAGTTGTTCAGTCACTCAGTTGTGTCCGATTCTTTGTGACCCCATGGACTGCAGCACACCAGGCTTCCCTGTCCATCACCAACTCCTGGAGTTTACTCAAACTCATGTCCATTGAGTTGGTGATGCCATCCAGCTATCTCATCATCTGTTGTCCCCTTCTCCTCCTGCCCTCAATCTTTCCCAGCATCAGGGTCTTTTCTAATGAGTCAGCTTTGGAATCAGGTGGCCACAGTATTGGAGCTTCAGCTTCAGCCTCAGTCCTTAGAGATAATAGTTCTGCGAACTATGACTGGAGGGCCAAATCCAGCCCACCATCTATTTTTTATTTTGTTTTATTTTTAATTTTTTTTTGATGTGGGCCATTTTTAAGGTCTACTGAATTTGTTACAATATTGCTTCTGTTTTATGTTTGGGGGGGGGGGGAGTTTTGGCAGAGAGGCATGTGGGATCTTAGCTCCCAAACCAGGGATCGAACCCACATCCCCTCCATTGGAAGGTGAGGTCTTAACTACTGGACCACCAGGAAAAGTCCCTGTTTTTGTAAGTAAAGGTTTAGTAGTTTTTTGTTTGTTTTTTCCTTTCTTGGCCATGCCTCTCGGCAAATGGGATCTTATTTCCCCAACCAGGGGTTGAATCCACGTCCCCTGCAGTGGGAGCTCAGAGTCTTAACTAACGGCCTGCTAGGGAAATCCCTATAAATAAAGTTTTATTGACAAAGAGCCACACACTCTCATTCACAAATTGTCTCTGGCTGCTTTCACAGGGCAGAGACTCACAAAGCCCAAAATATCGCCCTGGCCCCTCGCTGCACAGGCTTTGGTCCTAGGGAAATCCCTATAAATAAAGTTTTATTGACAAAGAGCCACACCCTCTCATTCACAAATTGTCTCTGGCTGCTTTCACAGGGCAGAGACTCACAAAGCCCAAAATATCGCCCTGGCCCCTCGCTGCACAGGCTTTGGTCCCACCATAGATGTCTTTCATCAGATGCTCCAGCATCCAGAGAGGTATCCAATCCATCAAAAGATATCTCCCAACAATGGGGGTTTGTTTGGTGGTGTTTCAGTTTGCTGATGTTGGTTAGGGCTTGGGAGATGTTGTTTAAGTCAAAAAAGATTCTGCAGTCATTTGCTTTCTCTCATGCGAGGAACATCTTTGGGGCAGACACATTTGAGTCATACGATTAACCTCAGACCCTGAAGATTAACAGCCGCAGGAAAGCCCTGGGCCCAACTTGCTAGCCACCCTCCCTGCTCTGTTCCCCGGACATCTGAGGGGGGGGAGCAGGTGGGCCCCAACAGGGCAAGGCAGAGCAGGCCTTCTGGGGCCCACCCCCCACTCCAGGAGTCACAGAGTCCTTTCAGACCTTGAGCCTTGCAACACATCCACCACTTGGGAAGAAAAGGATCCTTTAGACAGACTGTAGTGCCCAGTCATCATTCTGAGAAGGTGTTTTCTCATGGCCTGTGTGGAGCACTTGGAAGTTTGCATAACACGTCACCGGGAAGGTATCTCCCAGGAAGAAAAGAAAAACCACAAGAAGCTTTTCAACCATGAAGGTCTGCATTTCTGTGACGCCTCCAAGAGATCTCTCACTCCTGACATGACCTGGGTGGGGACTACAGGATGGAGAGTTAGTGTGCAGCAGTGGTGAATCTCCCGAACCATGACCTGGGGCCCCTCCAGGCACCAGCATCGACAAATACACCTCCTGCATTTGCCCCCCCACCAAGAGAGGTTTTGAACAGAGCTGGGCAAAATGCTACACATTACACCGCCTTTGAGATGACTCTGCTTCTGGGTATCAGTTATTAAACTGGATTAGCGTTCAATCCCTGGAGAGGAGGTTGCAATCTCATATGCTAATAACTCAACAGAATCCCAGAGTTGGCTTGAAAACCACCAAGCCACCCAAGCTCACCTAACCACACGAGATGAACAGGGACCAAGAGCTCCCATGGGGGCCTGGCTGAGTGCTTTCTGCGGTGACCTCACTCAACTGAAGCACCACATGGAGAGAGGTACTGCCCGAGACTTGGACCCAGGAAACAGGTGTGTGCTCACAGTGATGGGGGTGGAGTCCTGCTGGGGGCGGGGTGGTCTGTGCCTCCAAAGGGTTTGTGTGAAGGTTGCCCAAAGCTCCTTTGCTCAAGGAGGGAGGTGTGGCCTTGGTAACTCCTAAAACAGGGCTCTTCAAACCTTTTCTACAGAGGGCCAGAAAGTAAGCATTTTAGCCTTTCAGTCTGTGCAGCCTCTGTCCCAGCTTCTCAGCTCTGTCATATGATGTGAGAGCAGTCATAGCTGATATGTGACTTAGTGTTCTGGCCTGAATGTCTGTGTCCCCCAAAATTCATATGAAGGAATGAAGTGCTCAGTCGCTCAGTCATATCTGACTTTTTCCAACCCCATAGACTGCAGCTGCCAAGCTCCTCTATGCATCAGTTCATCCAGGCAAGAATACTGGAGTGGGTTACCATTTCCTCCTCCAGGAGATCTTCCCAACCCAGTGATCATACCTGTGTCTCCTGCATTGGCAGTGGATTCTTTACCACTAGCCCCACTTGGAGATGTTAAAGCCCTAATTCCCAATGGGATGCTCTTTGGAGTTGAGATCTTTGGGAGGTGGCTCAGTCAGTAAAGAATCTACCAGCAACACAGGAGACCTGAGTTCAGTCCCTGAGTTGGGAAGATCCCCTGGAGAAGGGCATGGCTACCCACTCCAGTATTCCATGGACAGAGGAGCCTGGCAGGCTACAGTCCATGGGGTCACAGAATTGGACATAACTGAACCACTGACACTGGGTTTAGATGAGGTCCTGAGAGTGGGGTCCCATGGTTAGTGCTTTTACAAGAAGAGACCACAGCAAGCTTGTTCTCGGCCTCTGAGGGCACAGAGAGAAGGCAGCCATCCTCAAGGTCAGAGGAGAGTCCTCAGCAAACACTGAATATGCCCACACCTGGAACTGGGACTTCCAGGCTCCAGAACTTGGAGGAAAAATTGTCTGCTGTTGACAGCCCCCCACCACTGCATGTGGCATTTGTTATGGCAGCTGAATGTGCATGGCTCTGCACCAATGAAAGTTTATTCGTGGACACTGAGATTTGAATTTTATATAATGTTCATGTCCCATGAAATAGTCTCCTCTTGTTTTTCTTCCAACCACTTAAAACACGTGAGAACTATTCTTAGCTCAGAGGCTGGAGAGCGGAAGTGGACCCCGTGGGTGGAAGTTACAAGGATGCAGATTTCAACTCCTCATTAAAAAAAAAAGGGGGGGGCCTTTTTCATCATTTCAGTTGTCCCCAGAGGACTAATCTGCTTAGTTCCCCACAAGTGGAGGTATGTGTGGCTCAGCAACATGGGGTGGGGGGGTGAGGGGGGGTTGCAGAGAAACTTCTGTGTCTCAGAGCCCTGGACTGACTCTGTCCTTCTCAACCTTGGGAGCAAACAGTACACATGAACCCAGTTCTCCCGCTACACTTGGGGGATGTGCCTGCCACCCAGGGTCCTGACCCAAAGAAACGTGAATTTCCACGGACAGATCTATTCAGTGCTTGCTCCTTGAGTTGTGAACACAGCTGGAACCCCTGTGAGGTCTGCCCTTAACAGGAGCATACTTGAGACACTCTCAAGACCCACCTGGCACTCCACCTTGGTCTGTGGTCAGATTAGGGGCACAGAACAAGATGACTTCCTGCAGGTTACCCCATGCAGGCCACCTCCTGCCCCCTGCCCCAGCTTGAGACACCCTGCACCCTACATCACTCCTTGTGCTGAAAATGGAGGCAGAGGACTTCCCTGTGGTCCGTGGATAAGACTCCGTGTGCTCCTGATGCAGGGGGCACAGGCTAAATCCCTGCTCAGGGAACTGAGATCCCACATGCCACAAGGCACGGCCAAAAAGAAAAAGAAAACAGAGGCAAAACTCAGGAGGCAGCCTCCTCATGAGGAAGAAAAATTCCAGAAGACTCCCTTGCCACAAGGAAAGCAACATTTCCTGGAACCCCAACCAGGATTCTGCTGATAGACTGTGTCCCAACCTCACCAGCTGGGAGATGACTCAGGAAGTGAGGCCCGTAGGTGGCCAATGGACCACTCAGCAACTCTGTCATGTTTATTGATCCAGTTCAAATCTATGGCTCAAACCCATCCACAGAGAAGCCCCTGAGACTAAATGAAGTATCCTGAACGTTGAAGCCCAGCGTTTAGCAGTCGCCTGCCCTCCCACTTCCAAAGGAATGTCTTGAAGAAGCATTGGCAGATGCTTGAAGAAAAACGGTTTACTCTCAGGGGCCTTGAAAGAAGCTGCAGTTTGGGGCCTGACTCACTGTCTTCTCTGGTGGCTCAGATGGTAAAAAATCCACCTGCAGTGTGGGAGACTTGGGTTTGATCCCTGAGTTGGGAAGATCCTCTGGAGAAGGGAGTAGCTACCCACTCCAGTATTCTTGCCTGGAGAATTCCATGGACAGGAGCCTGGCAGGCTGTGGTGGCCTTGAGTAGCATTTAATATTCATGGGCCTAGAGTCCTGACTGTAAAGGCACCCCCACCTTTGAGGGTTAAAGGTGGCAAGGGCTGTGTGTGACTGGGGATACTCAGCCAGGGGGCTCTCCTCCCAAACCCCTCGCAAGGGCTTCTCTTTTTTTCTCTTGGCTCTCCCCACTCCTCTCCCTCCTGTTCTCCCCCCAACACCCTCCCCCCAGGCTCTTTACTTCTCCCTTCTCTTTCCCCTTTGTTTTCAGTCACCCCTCTGTGTCTTCATCCTGCGGGACTGCAGCAGCCAACTCCCTCAGCAGCCTCAGAGCCCCATGCCCACCCCTGGGCAGAGAAGGGCCCACCTAGGGGGTGAGGGGTTGGAGATTCCATGGTTGGGCGGGTGATGGGCCATGTCTGGGGCTGCAGGTGCAGCACAACAGAGATGGAACATTCCATCACACTCTCCCTCTGGCTCTCCCCTCCCTGCCCCCCCCCAGGAAGGGGCATCCCCCTCATCTGTCCTCCCAGGCTGCCCCACCCCCACATCACCTGCAGGCACCTGCTGTGTCCTGGCACAGTGATGGGACCAGGACTGGGATGCAAGTGAGAGGCAGATTCCTGCCCAGATTCACTGTCCTCCCAGGGGGGCCATCCTAGCAGTGCCTGACTCAGAGCGAAGCTCTGGAATCAGCCCAGTCCTGGCCACAGGCCTGACCACAGGCCTGACCTCTGACCCTCAGGGTCATCATCCATGCAGCAGTAACACCCCACCCAGGGCTATGGGGACAATCAAATGAGACGAGGGTAGAAGGTGTGTAGCCCAGCCCTGGCACAGAGCTGGCGCCAATAAGCAGGAATTCTTTTTAACAGCCCCAGAGCTAGCTTGGTGGCTGCCTGGCATATATCTGTTAGGGGCATCCCCCTCATCTGTCCTCCCAGGCTGCCCCACCCCCACATCACCTGCAGGCACCTGCTGTGTCCTGGCACAGTGATGGGACCAGGACTGGGATGCAAGTGAGAGGCAGATTCCTGCCCAGATTCACTGTCCTCCCAGGGGGGCCATCCTAGCAGTGCCTGACTCAGAGCGAAGCTCTGGAATCAGCCCAGTCCTGGGTTTGAATCCTGGCCACAGGCCTGACCTCTGACCCTCAGGGTCATCATCCATGCAGCAGTAACACCCCACCCAGGGCTATGGGGACAATCAAATGAGACGAGGGTAGAAGGTGTGTAGCCCAGCCCTGGCACAGAGCTGGCGCCAATAAGCAGGAATTCTTTTTAACAGCCCCAGAGCTAGCTTGGTGGCTGCCTGGCATATATCTGTCCCCACCCCCTGGCAGAGAGGGCCCCCCGGGCTGTCTGGGGCCCTCCTCAGGACACGCCTAGGACTGGAAGCCACACCCTGTCTCGCCAAGCATCCTCTGCATTGTCGCTCACGCCACCAGCTTCCTGGTTGGCCCGTGGTCCCGCTGTGTTCACCTTCCACCTCGTACACACCAAGATGTTCTTGTCTCCGGCCATTCTGACCCAAGAGCAGGTACTCAGGACTTTTTGGGGACTCTGCTTCCCAGGATGGGTTCTGTGCTTGAGGGCACCCAGCTCCTTCTGCAGGGTTGGGGTGCTCCTTAGACTTCCAGGGTTCCTCGGCCCGGCAGCTCCCTGGGCCCTGCGCCCCCACAGGACTGGCTGCTGCCGGGGTGGGAGCTGCCCCTGTGGACTCCCTGCTAGACCCAGGTGGAGCCCATGTGGCCAGCTGTCACAGCAGCTGCAGGTGTCCCCCCTACCCACCCCAGAGAAACTGGCAAGCTTCCTCTGACCCAGTGACTGCTGGGTGGCGGGCGGGCTGGCGGGGTGCAGCGTGTGGCACCCAGTGGAGGTGTCTGACACAGCTCTGCCTCCTGGGTGGCTGGCTTCTGCTTTCATCGCCCAGTCAAGGAGCTGCTGGAGATCAAGGGCGCAGCGGGGCCTCTTCTATGGGGCCTGGGAGGTGAGGGGACAGCTGCTGAGCAGCCCCAGCATCTCCTGGAAAGGAACCTGCCGGTCTGCTGTCTCCAGAAACCCCCTTGACCACCACCCCAGACCCGGGTTCCCATCTCTGAGTAGAGAGTAGTTTCACAGTCAGAAGGAGCGGAGGTCCTGCCTTAAAAATGAGAAAGGGGCCCCATCCCTCCCCTCCCCTGGAGGACAGAGTTCAGGGCAAGAGGGGATGGCAGGAGGATCCCTTGGATCCCTTCCCTGCCCTTCAGTTCTGTCCTGGCAGAGCAACCATGGTCCCCACGTGGAGGGGGCACAAGGCAAGCTCCCTGGTGCCTAAGGCGCCTCCTCCGGGCCCGGAAAAGCGTAGTCTCTCGGTACCTCCCTCCCGCACTTCGCTCTTCTCTCCACTCTGGCCCCCAGCAGGATATCAGTGCCGGCTGTGGTCACTGTGGGAGGCCAGGGCGGCAGGTGGGAAGGAGACCCTGAGCTTCCTGGGCTGGGACAGAAAGGCTTTGAAGGTTGCTGAATAAATGACCATGGTGAGGCCTTGGCCTGGGCACTCGGGCAAGGTTATGGAGATTCCAGAGCATGTGTGGAGTTTTGTTTCCTGTGTCTTGCCCTGACCCACTGCAGCTCACATGGTCTGTAGAGTACCAAGGCCCCTCTTCCCAGGATCAAGTAACCACACCCTTCCACCTGAGGTCACCAGGATCTGGATGGTGCTGGGGGAGCCATGGCCGAGAGATGAGCCCCTCCACCCCATGAGCCAAGTCTCCATCCCTTCCCAGGGTGTCCCCAAGACTGAGGGCCTTTGGCTGCTGACTCCCAACCTGCCATCACTATGTGCAGCTGGGGCGTACCCAGGAACCACAGTGAGGCTTCACCTTAAGTGGAAAGCACCCAGCCAGCAGGTGCATGAGCAGTGGGTGTGGACCTGGGTGGTCTGCACTAGGGGAAAGGCCTTTCATTGTTGCTTTGGGAGAGGTAGGTTTGGGGACTGTAATCTTTCTTTATCATGGCGCTAATTATATATGAGCAGGAACTCTCCCTGAAACAGTCTAGCCCCGGCTCTGTGCTGACTGACCCTTTTGTAATCTGGGAACCAGCATCTGAAGGTTGCTCTGAAAAGATGGAAACTTTTAGTCTGTGATCTTGATAAGGAATTCTTAATGGGGCACTGATCAGATATGTGAACAACGCCATCAGGCAGTCTTACTCCTGGGCTCCATGATGGGTCCAGATTTCTCCACTGTTGTCTGACCACACGTGGTCCATGCTATGAAGTGTTGGGGTGGGAGGGTCACTGTGCCACCCGTCCCCCTGGCTCAGGCCTCTGGAGCTGAGAGGAGAGACTGAGGTTCTCATTGGCAAACAGCAGAGCGTCCTGGCTGTGACCCCCAGCCCCTAATAAAGATTGCACCATTCTCCCCACGAACATCTGACTCAGCAAGATCTGGATGGTGCTGTTTGGTAGTGGTGGTGTTGACCTCCAGCCCCTTCCAGCAACCAGGCCCCTCTGCTTGTCCCCCACAATGACTCCACGAGCACAATGGACACCGCAAGTGCACGCAGATTTGGTAGCTCTCGCCCTTTGCTGCCCATCTTGCTCGTAGGGGAGGAGCCGTCTCCCATCTTGGGGCTTCTAGCTTCTGGGAGAGAGAGGAAGGGGAGTTACACAAGCGCCCTTCCGGATCTTTGTGGTTTCAAGCAGTTACACCTCTTCCTGTCTCTTCTCGAGGCGCCCTGTGGCCATCGTGGCTCCCGCAGGCTCTGGGCCTATAAAGGACGGTGGTTTTGTGCTGTGTCACAGTCAGAGCGATACCTCACGGCTTTGATAGGAAGGATTTCCAGGGTTCGAGAAGCAGCATGCAAAATGACATCAGTTTGAGAAGCAGGAACTTGAGTCCTAACACTGAGGCCTGAGCTTCTGGGGAGATCACCCAACTCCCGTCACACCCAGGCACCATGAGCTTCTCCCTGGTCCCCCAGTGAGTACTCACAGAGCATCTTCCTGATGCTGCTGGGACAATCAGTGAGCACAGGAAGTGACGCCCCCTACCCTGCTGGAGCCAACATTCCTGTGGTCTCAGGGGAAATGTTGCTGTTGTTCAGTCACTCAGTCATGTTGGACTCTGCAGCCCCATGGACTGCAGCATACCAGGCTCTTCTCTCCTTCACCATCTCCCAGAGTTTGCTCAGATTCATGTCCATTGAGTCAGTGATGCCATCCAACCATCTCATCCTCTGTCACTCTCTTCTCTTCCTGCCCTCAATCTTTCCCAGCATCAGAGTCTTTTCCAGTGAGTCAGGTCTTCATATCAGGTGGTCAGAGTATTGGAGCTTCAGCTTCA
Organism: Madoqua kirkii; assembly: GCA_006408675.1. Classification (NCBI taxonomy): domain Eukaryota; kingdom Metazoa; phylum Chordata; class Mammalia; order Artiodactyla; family Bovidae; genus Madoqua; species Madoqua kirkii. Next base: position 14,005 of record SJYC01141534.1, read on the forward strand.
GCATCAGTTTTTCCAAAGAATGCTGGGGTTGATTTCCTTTAGGATTGACTGGTTTGATCTCCTTGCTGTCTGAGGGTCTCTCAAGAGTCTTCTGCAGCACCATAATTTGAAAGCATCAGTTCTTTGGCACTCAGCCTTCTTGAGCCTTGGGATCACAGCCTTGTCATGGCAAAGGGACTTGCATAACTCAATGAAGCTATGAGTCTTGCTGTGCCACCCAAGACAGACAGGTCTTAGTGAGGAATTCCAACAAAACATGGTCCACAGGAGGAGGGAATGGCAAACCACTCCAGTATTCTTGCTGCAGGAACCCTATGAACAGTATGGAAAGGCATGGAAAATGAGGACTGAGTAAGGGCAAGGAAGAGTCCATCACTGGTGTCTCTATGGTGAACCACCAAGATGGCCTCAAGGGGCCCCACCCTCTGGTCCTCACACCCTCTGTCATATTTGGGTTGGGCATTATGACCCATAGATACATCTCCTGAGTCTCAGTCATGTAAGACACAGCAGCTTCTCTCTCCATCCCTTGCCCTGGGAGAAGCCAACTGCTTTTGCCTGAGAGATGCAGGGAGTGCAGGTCTCATCCTGTGCACCGCCTCATCCAGGAGATAGCTAAGAAGAGGAGCCTTCAAGGGAATTCCCTGGCAGTCCAGTGGCTAGGACGCTGACCTCTCACTGCTGAGGGCCAGAGTCCAGTCCCAGACCAGGGAATTAAGATCCCGTAAGCTGCATGGTGATGCAAGAAAATAGAAGAGGACCCTTCAGATGAGACTGTGGCCCCAGCTGACATCCTGCCCGCAGACTCAGGAGAAACCCTGAGCCAGAACCACCCAGTCAAGTCAGTCCCAGACTCCTGATTCCAAAGCTGTGTGAGAAACATTTGTTGTTTAAGCCACTAATCCTTGTCATGTGGCAATAGATAACCGATACCGTGTTATCATTCTTAAGACCTCAGTAAACTAGGGCCCAGCCTTCTGGACCCTCTGAGCTTCCAGGATGGTCCAGAATGAGGATGCAGCCCCAGATGGCCCCACACCATGACAATGCCACACCATGACAATGAGTCACAACTGCGCATGGTCTCTTCGGTAAGCAATGAGACTTTTCCTGGAAAAGTGAAAAAGATGAGAAGACTTCTGAGAGCAAGGGAGAGAGGCAGCAAAGGAAAAGAGTTGTAGTGAGTCTGAGGACCCTGAAAAGTGATTTTTCTGGAAGGTAGGACTGCTGCTCGGGAGTAGGATGCCTCTAGGATGGACACACCTGTGGAAGAACCACCTCACCTGCCATTGGCTCAGAGTGCCAATGTTCAGGAAGGAGCTATGATCTCAGACTTTCCCAGCCCTGGGCAGCACTTTCCCTCAGCCAGGCTGGGCACAGACAGATCCCTCACTGTTCTCCCCACCTGGTAACACATCAGCTCCTCCCCAACTCCTCTTACCATCCCATCTCACAGATGGAGAAACTGATGCTTGGGAAGGTCGAGAGATTTGCCCAAGGCCAATACCAATAACGGAGAAGGCAATGGCACTCCACTCCAGGACTCTTGCCTGGAAAATCCCATGGACAGAGGAGCCTGGTAGGCTGCAGTCCATGGGGTCGCGAAGAGTTGGACACGACTGAGCGACTTCACTTTCACTTTTCACTTTCATGCATTGGAGAAGGAAATGGTAACCCATTCCAGTGTTCTTGCCTGGAGAATCCCAGGAATTGGGGAGCCTGGTGGGCTGCCATCTATGGGGTCGCACAGAGTCAGACACGACTGAAGTAACTTAGCAGCAGCAGCAGATACCAATAAAGGGCAGTTACAGCTCAAACCAAGGGGCAGATTTGAACCCCAACTGGGCCTCGACTCCCTCCCTAACACCTGGAATGGTCTCCCAGAGTCATTCAGAGTGGAGCCGGGTCACCCACCCAGCCCTAAAAGAAGGTGGAAACGTGAATAGGCTCCTGCAGGATTCTTTCTTAATACTAATTTTTATTTATTTACTTATTTGACTGCACCAGGTCTTAGTTACAGCGTGTGGACTCTAGTTCTCTGACCAGGGATGGAACCCAGACCACCTGCATTGGGAACACAGTCTTACCCACTAAACCACCACTAAATCCCTCCAGCAAGATTTTGATTTAGAAACAGTTACAGGCTTCCCTGGTGGCTCAGATGATAAAGCGTCTGCCTACAACGTGGGAGACCTGGGTTCAATCCCTGGGTCGGGAAGATCTCCTGGAGAAGGAAATGGCAACCTACTCCAGTATTCTTGCCTGGAAAATCCCATGGATGCAGGAGACTGGTGGGCTACAGTTCATGGGGTCGCAAAGAGTCGGACATGACTGAGCGACTTCACTCACTCACTCACCCTCTCCAGAAGGGCTTCCCAGGTGGCACTAGTGGTAAAGAACACAGCTGTCAATGCAGGAGACATAAGAGACGTGGGTTCAGTCCCCGAGTCAGGAAGATCCCCTGGAGGAGGTCATCCCAACCCACTCCAGTATTCTTGCCTGGAGAATTCCATGGGCAGAGGAGTCTGGCAGTCTACCATCTATGGGATCACAAAGAGTCAGACAAAACTGAAGTGACTTAGCATGTATGCAACCTCTCCAAAGCTCAAAGGGCTAACTTCACATCAAGAAATCTCACTTACATGAAGGTTCCCATCACCCAAGTTTTGGGCTCCAGAGTCTACGGTAGAGAGACAGCCTGACCTCCTTTTCAGTAACTGGAAGTAGCTCCCGGTCACCCACTGGAGTTATAATTTAGTTAACAAGAATGACCCTGAATACGAAAGCACAGCAGAAGATGCTGCCAGCAGTGCTAAAGCTAAAAGTCCACTCCTGGATAACAGTCCTCGTAGCAGGTCAGTGCGTTCCTGGTTCTTCCAGCACCACATCACAGGGCAGCTGGCGATGCCCAGCTAAGGTCAGGTGGCTCTTGCATGGGAGCCTGGCCTCTTTGGACCAGAGGTGGTGGGAGTTGTCTCGGGCAGGTTCGTCCATGACAGTTGCAGAGGCTCCGGTGCATGTCTCCTGTGGCTGAGGCTAGAGATGACACCTCATCATTCTGCTCAGTCTCCACTGGTCTGAGCATTTATGTGTGTGTGTGCATGCATGCGTGCATGTTTGGGGGAGGTGGCAGAGTCACTCAGCAAAAGACTTGTTTATGGGAGGAGTGAGGCTTGGAGACTGATGACTCGATTTCCTAGACCCTCATTCCCTCCTATGCAAATCAGATGCCAGCTCACCAACCAGAACATCTGAGAAACCAGAGCAGGTGGTCCGCCAAGCAGACTCAATCAGAAAGCATCTCTCAACTCACTGGCTTGGTCTGAACGTTATGGTTTCTTGGCTTCACTGTGAATTTTTTTTCTTCTCTCACATGGATGCACTGAATTCTTCCCTCTCATGCAAGTCGCTCTTATCAAGTCTGAGAAGTCAGATTCCATCTTTAATGCTGAGGGTGAAGGATCAGAAAGAGAGAGCCACTTCCAGCTCTGAATTGGACACCCTCAGGGACATCAGCCCCCAGAATAATATAGTCATTTATTCTGAGCTGCAACAGAGAAATTGAGGGTCTTATAGGCCAGCCACCCATTTTGCAGATGGGAAAACTGAGACTTGAGAGAGCTCGTGTGTCCTAGTTGAGGATGCCTCACCATGGTCTATTGTGACCCTGAACTTTTTGCCCAGTTCATCCAGTTTATTCTGGGGCTTCCCCTCTGTGGGTGTCAGTGCGCATGTCCGTGTTTAAAATCATGTCATGGGTCCACTTGCCCAGAAGACTGTCAGCCCAAGTCTCAGGGCCCATCCCACTGCTCTGGGGCCCTCAGTCCAGGTCCTGGAAGAGTCTGACCATCAGGGCCTGGCTGGGGTTGCAGCTTTGATGGCAGCCTGAGGCCTGCAGGAGTCCGTGTGTGTTTCCTTCCCATTTAAACTTGGCCTCCGCCCCTCTCAAGTCGTCTGCGCTTGGAGCCTTAACCGGCTGCATAGCGGCCTTTCTGGGAAAACTGAAGTGGGGAAAACACTTCCAGTGAGAGGTTGCAGGGGAACTGGATCCTCACGCAGCCTCAGAGAGGCCTCCTTGTGGTTACCGGGTAATTATGAAGGAAGGGGTGCACCGCGCCAGGCGGAAGCCGTCTTCACCAAGTGACAGAACCTGGCTTGCCTGTCATGGGCAAACACACATGTGCGTCCTGTTTAGATGTGCCAGAAGGACACACCTCGCCAAAAAGGTTTAACCAGATCTAATCATCAGGCTGCAGTCACAAATGCAAACCATGGGGCTGTCTGCAGGACTCACAGCCTGAGCTTTGCAAAAACCTCCATACCGTGAAAAGCAAAAATGAAAGCAGCAATGGGGGTGGGAGTAGGGGTGGTGCTGAGTCAGGAGGGAAATAGCCGAGGCCGTTTGTGAACTTTGAGTGGATTCTGGAATTTTTTAAGCTATAGAATATATTTTGGAATCATTGGGAAATTTTTAATCTCCATTTTATTTATTTCTTCTTTGATTTTTGTTACTTCCTTCTGCTGACTTCAGATTTTGTTTGTTCTTTTTCTAATTCTGTTATTAGGTGGTAGATTGTTTATATGAGATTTTTCTTCTTTTTTGAAGAATGAGGAACATTTTAATATAGGCTATATATCAGGTTGTTGTTGTTGCTAAGTCATGTCCTACTCTTTGCAACCCCATGGATTGCAGTCCACCAAGCTCCACCATCCATGGGATTTTTCCAGCCAAGAATACTGAAGTGCGTGCGTTGTCCTCTCCTTTTCCAGGGGATCTTCCCCACCCAAGGATTGAACCCATGTCTCCTGCATTGACAGACAGATTCTTTTCCACTGAGCCACCTATATGGGGTGGTATTGAGTTAATTTCCTTAGTCATGATCCTGGTATTGGGTTATATAAGACAGAATTCTTATTCTCAGAAGATGCTTGCTGCAGTGCTGAGGGGTGACATGCATGAGATCACAACTATCAAACGGTTCAGGAAAAAAGTGTGTGTGAGGAGGGGGGAGAAGACATGAGGAAGGAGGAGGAGGAAGGGGGAGGGGAGGCGGTGCGTGCACACGGGCAGATGTGGACCTTGGGTAAGTAGGATGAAGGGCAATAGGTGTTTGCTGCTGTTCTGAGCTTTTACAATTTTTCTGATGTTTGCAAGTTTTCAAAATAATAAGTTGTAGAGAAGACTGTCCACACTTGGAGTCTCCTGACCCTCTAGGTTCCCTGTCGTCACTCAGCTCAGCCTGCAAAGGGTAAGAGCTGGGACTGACTCAGCATCTCTCCTCTTGGGCTCAGAACATGTCTTCTGTTTGCTCCCCCGAGAAAGTATGAACAGGCCATGTGAGCACTCCATGCTGTGTCTCCAGGTGTAAACCAGGTAGTTTGTTCAAGGTCACACGTAGATCCAGTTGTATGCAGGAGACGGGAGGGACCCAGCCTTCAGACTCACAGCCTGGACCCCGAGCCACACCCTCTCAGCTGCCCCTCCCGTCCCTCTTGAGCCTGGTGTATTGTCACACGGCTTCTGAATAATCCCAGGGATTGGGGGGCATCCCTGCCTGCCTTCCTCAGAGGTGCAGGAGCCCAGCGCAGCCTGGGAGTCACAGCATCCCCACTAGGATGTCACGTCCTCGGGGATTGGCGGCCTGGCAGATGCAGTGGCTCCTGATTGGATGGTGGCAGCTGCAGAGCAAGGAGGTGGGCTCTGGGCACGTTGGCTGTGCCCCTGAACTGTGTCCTGAATGCTAAGCAGGGGACTTGGGAACCTCACCAATCCTTTTCCCCCTCTGGGGTGGCCAAGGTGCTGACCTCCCCAGGAGGAATGAGACAAGCACGGATCGTGGCTTGTGGTTCTTTTCCTCATAAGTGGGCATCAGAGCATGGCCAGGGCCCAGCTGTGAGCCGAGAAGCTCGCTTCTGACCGTGAGGGAGCTGACCTTCCAGAGTCTGAGCTAGGGGTAAGGAGTAGAGAGAGCACCTCCCTAAGTGACCACTGCCGCCGGTAGCTGCCGTGAGCACCCCTACTGGACAGAACGGGCATTGCAACCCCAGAGAAGACTGCCCTGTCGCCTGCTCCTCAGGCCCCAGTCCCTAGCCCTCCTCCTACCCAAGGTGTGCCAGGCACAGCTGTGAACCCAGCAGACAAAACTCCCTGCATCCATGGAGCTGACATATTGGGGTCATAAATGAGACAGCAAGTGAAATATAAGATGCGCTAGAAGGTGACAGGTGCCAAGGAAGGATTAAGATAGTGTCCAGAGAAGGGCTTCCCAGGTGACTCAGTGGTAAAGAATCTGCCTGCCAATACAGGAGACTCCACAGATGCAGGTTCAATCCCTGGGTTGGGAAGACCCCCTGGAGAAGGAAATAGCAGCCCATTCCAGTATTCTTGCCTGGAAAATTCCATGGACAGAGGAGCCTGGTGGGCTACAGTCCGTGGGGTTGCAAAGAGTTGGGACAATAATGAGCAACTGAGCATGCATGCACACACATCCAGAGATGACTCTGTGACAATGTGACCTCTGTATCAGAAGGTGAAGGTCAGGGTCCCTCAGGTAGGTCTGGGGTCAGAGAGCTTGGGCAGAAGGGAGAGCAGGTGTGGACACCCTGAGGTTGGAGTGTCTGTGGGGCTCACAGGACCCTATGGAGCCCATATTACCTGTGGCAGTGAGCAAAGAGGCAGGAGGCGGGGTGGGATGTCAGAGAGGTCATGGCTCAGGCGGGGGCCACTGTTGAGACCGAGGCTTTCACTCTGGATAGAAGGGGAAACCACTGGAAGGACTGAGCAGAGTAGCATGATCTGCACCCCTCTCCCGTCAGTGGGCTGGGGTCAGGGAAAGTGCATGCATGCTAAGCTAAGTCGCTTGTCATGTCTGGCTCTGTGACCCCATGGACTGTGACCTGCCAGACTTCTCTGTCCATGGGGTTTCCCAGGCAAGAATACTGGAGTGGGTAGCCATTTCCTCCTCCAGGGGATCTTCCCTACCCAGGGATCAAACCCCAATCTCTTGCATCTCCTGCATTGGCAGGCAAATTCTTTACCACTAGTGCCACCTGGGAAGTCCCAGGTAAAGTGAATTATCCAATATGACCGCAGTGTTACTTCCTGGCCTGAGGAAGACAGCCCAGACCCCAAGTCCACAGATTGGCTCTGGTCCCCCCATCTCTACAGAGTTTGGGCAATGGAGAAGCGCTCCCAGAACCTCAGGAAAGCAGTCAGGGAGGGGTGGGGTGGGAGCGTGGAGGGATGGAGGGAGTCTTCACCAGCACTGAACCGGACCTCAGGCTCATCTGAGCCCCCGTGGGTTTGTCTGTCTGTACACGTGTGCTCAGTCACTCAATAGGGTCTGACCCTTTGTGACCCCATAGACTGTACCCTGCCAGGCTCCTCAGTGCATGGAAATCTCCAGGCACGAATACTCAAGGGGTAGCCATTCTCTTCTCCAGGCGATCTTCCCAGCCCAGGGATCGAACTTATGTCTCCTGCATTGGCAGGTGGATTCTTTACTGCGGAGCCAACAAGGAAGCCCTGTCTATATGATGAAGGACATACAGATGCCCAAGGAACCAGGCTTCAGGATCACAGACCATCTTGACTGTACCTGACTGGTCTTTTTTAACCAGCTCCCCTCTTTCTCTGCTCTCCCTTCAGAACCTCGCCTCCGTGAAGAAGGGAGCGCGTCAGGACGAGTGAGGCCGGCTCCATGTATCCGGAATCAACCACAGGCTCCCCAGCTCGGCTCTCCCTGCGGCAGACGGGCTCCCCCGGCATGATCTACAGGTGACCTCCCTGCACCATCCTCCAAGCCCCTCCCAGGATCAGTCCTGCCTCTAAGGAGGGGTCCCCAAGCTAGCCACCTCCCCATGACCCAGAGGGAAGGAACTAAGTGAGCGCACAGGGCTGTAAGTTGCATGCAAGCCAGCCGTTTCTCCATGGTACCCCATGGACTATAGCCCACCAGGCTCCTCTGTCCATGGGATTTTCCAGGTAAAAATACTGGAGTAGGTTGCCATTCCTTCTCCAGGGGATTTTCTAGACCCAGGGATCAAACCTGGGTCTCCTGCATTGTAAGCAGATTCTTTACCATCTGAGCCACCAGGGAAGCCTTTAAGACCAAAATGGGAAAGAAAAAAATGAGAGTTTTGACCAGGTGGGATAGAGCCAGGATTAGACTCCTGCCTTGTCTCTGACTCTTCTGAAATATTCTGTGGGAGGTAGCAGAGGCCCTTCCTGGATTCTGTTTCTCTTTTACATGTTACTACTCCTGTGGTCCCACCAGCTTCCTCGACACCCTGAACGAGGCTCAAAGCCTTATAGCCAGTGTGGAGCCTGTGGACAGCCCATGAGAACTTCTCCTAGAAATCCCACTTCCAGATCCAGCTCTGGGTCTTCCCATTTGGAAAATAACCCAGGCTGAACCACAGGGAGGCTGTGGGGAAGGTGTGGGTTGGAGCAGCTGGCTCTGTGGTCAAAGCACAGACCCTGATGGCATTGCTGTCATGGAAGACTAGGGTGCGAGTGAAACCCTGGGGCTCATCAGTCCTTCAGCCGCTGGATCTTCAGGTCACTGTCAGGGCCTGAGCTAGAGTGAGTGTCTGCAAAAACCATGGAAACAGGGGCATCCCTCCTTCATCAAGATCCTTAAAAGAACCCCATAGTCTCGTGCAGACTTGCCAGCACGTGGGTGTGGGCATTTCCTGGTTTGAGTGTTTTCAATCGTTGTTATGATTCGTGAAAACCCAAAGACTCCCCCGGAGGTTAACCTCTAGGCTTCACTTCCCTGCCGGGCGTGAGAACCAGACCAGGCAGAGACCCCCGTTTCCAAATAAACGGGCCTCTGCCTCCATGGGCCACTGGGTGGCGCTGCGGCCGAGCGCTCGGTACCCAAGCAGAGGGGGGCGGGGCCGGAGTTGCGGGGCGTCGGTGATGCTTCCCGGGCTGGCACCTCCCTGTGCGTGGCTGATGACAACTGTGGCTTCTCTCTCTTCTCTCCCTGTCTCCTTCTCTCCCCTCCATTGCTGTCCGCAGTACTCGGTATGGGAGCCCCAAAAGACAGCTCCAGTTTTACAGGTAACGAGCTTCTCCGTTTTCTCTAAAACCGGCAGCAAGCACGGGAGCGGGTGGGGAGGACCCCGCCATCCGGGCCGGAGGCGCTGGCGATTTCTCCGCACGTGAAAATCCTCCCCGTGAGATTCAGGCTCTGGTCCTCTCTCGGTGTTACGACGGCATCATGATGAAACCGTGCAGTCGGGCTCGTCGTGTGGGTTCATCTGGAACTTGCTTTGATTTGAGCTGGGCACTCGCCAGATCTCTCTTAAAACCTCGCTCCTCCGGCGGCAGATTGTGTCCTTTCCTGTGATCCCAGCTTTGTGCTCTTGGGTGGTCAAAGTGAAAGACATGTCCCCAGCCCCTCATTCTCCCCTTGTCCTTGGATCTGAGCTGATTTGCAGCCTACAGAGCTCCCTGGGGTGTGTGGCTCCGATGGGACCTGGGTCAGGGTGGGGATGGATGCGCTGGCTTCTTTCTGATTATTTCCTTGTTGGAAGTCAGCACACCCGTGTCCTCAGAGAAAGGCTGTCAGCAGATGGGACAGGCTTGCAGTCCAGCCTGAGGCACATCTTATCAGCAGAATCCTCTGGATGGGTCCCTTCCTCCCTCTGTGCAGCCTCTTCCTGACCTCTAGGGTAGGGCATGCACCAGGAACAAACGTGCTCTTGAAAATCTCTAACTCTGGGAATTTACTTCGACATTTTCTTCCATGGGAAACACGTCAGGCTTATGGAACTCATAGGGCAGCGCCGCCAGCTTTGGGCCTGGATACTCATCGGGCAGGGCTCTGTCTGTGGTGCATCGTGGCCTCCAGGCCTGAGCGGTCTCTGTCCAGAGCCAGCTCCCTGGCGTGTGCACCTCAGCGGTGACAG